>CAJNDS010002286.1:257500-308360 GCA_905221605.1 Symbiodinium natans
CTAAACTCTAAACCCTTGGAGCTGCGAGGAGTCAAAGCGGTCTGGTGAGCGAAGGAAGTGCAAGTGGTGCCTCAAGCTCCTTGGCTCAAGGGACGGCGATTTTCGGGATTAGGGGGTTTGGGGTTTAGGGTTTAGGGTTTAGGGTTTAAGGGTTTAGGGTTTCGAGGGTTTAGGGTTTAGCGGGATTTGGGGTTGTAGGATTTTAGGACCCTTCCACTCCACTTCATCCGCCTCGAAGCTCCCGGCTAGATATCTTCGCACACCACGACCCTCAGGGAACTACGTCGCACTTGTTATCTATAAAAAACAGCTACTTAAACTGTGGGCCCAGTGGTACCCTTTACCATTTTTTGTTCTGGGTTCCCTTTTTAGTAGCCAACAAAAAAAGGGAGAAACCTCTCACAACCCCTTTTTTCTTTTTCTTCGTTGGGAATGACCATGAGGAAATGAGGTACCCCACATGTACGCTTAAGGGCCTAGACAGGGGACCTACTTCCTGACTAAGAACTAGTAGGCTTTTGACACCTAAACCCTCAACGCAAACCCTAAACCCTAAACCCTAAACCCTAAACCCTGAGCCCTAAACCCTTCTTTGGCTGACTCTGAAAATCTGGCGGGCACGCAGGTTCAAGCCTGACCGCACCCACCACTGCCGGGCCAGGGACCCATCTGGTGCGGTGTGGGCTTGGGAAGTAGTAGAAGTAGGGTTCGCAGGCCATCACGAAGATACCCCCCAAAAGAACAGCATAATCTTTACAGGAACACCCAAAAAGAGGTATCTATCTGGAGAGATTTCTTAAAGAAACAGGAAAAAGCTACACCCGGAGTGGGTGGCTGCAGAGGGGCGGTAGAAAGTTCCATGCCCGAACCAAACCAAGAATTCATCTTTCCTTTGCTTCCACAGCCCCTATGTTGAGGGTGTTTAGGGTTTTTGTGGGGGGGGGGGGGGGTTTGGGAGTTTAGGTTTTGGGGGGTTTAGGGTTTCGGGAGTTTGGGGCAGAGGGTTCAGGGTTTAGGGTGTATGAACCATAAGCCCTTTGAGGGTTTCATCTAGTCCCTGAAGGCTGCATTGCGCAAGGCATCTCTCAAAAAGCTTTCTATGGGTTCTCTGGGATAGGCTCCATGGGGTCTAGGGGTTATTTGGAATTTGGGGTTTAGGGTTTAGAGCCCTATGCCGAGTCGCTGAGGTGACTTCCGAGGCACAGCACTGTGCACTTGGATATGCGGTAGCCCAGTGGTACCCTATTTTTTTGGTTATTGGTTCCCTTCTAGAAGCACCAACCCAAAAAAGGGGTGCCCTTATCATCATATGGTTACTGGGCTACCAAGTACCCCAAGCCCGAAGCCCTAAACCCTAAACCCTAAGCCCTAAGCCCTAAGCCCTAAACCCTAAATCCTAAACCCTAAGCCCTAAGCCCTAAGCCCTAACCCTAAACCCGCTACCCTAAGCAGCCCAGAGCATCCGGTCATTTTAGCTGCCGTGGGGTGCAAACGTGAGAAGGTCTGCAGAATGTGCATCCTCAAGATGGACCACCACTGCCCTTGGATCTACAACTGCGTAGGCTTCAGGAGCGCCACTCCTACGGCAAGTCGGGTGTAGGGTTCAGGGGTTAGGGGGTTAGGGGTTTAGGGGTTTAGGGGTTTAGGGGTTAAGGGGTTAAGGGGTTAAGGGGTTAAGGGGTTAAGGGTTTGGGGGTTTAGGGGCTTAGGGGCTTAGGGGTTAAGGGTTTGCGGGTTTAGGGTCTAGGGGTTTCGGCTTTGTATTGACAAAGAATGGGTCTTTGTGTCGTATAATTCAAAAGTCTAGACATTGTAAGGGGACAAGCCAGGCACTCATGTGGGCATGCCCCAAAATGGGGGACACCCCTTCCCCCCCCCCCCCCCCCCCACCCCAAAAAAAGTGACTAGATAAATAATTATATAAATAAATATAAAGAAAAAATATATATAGATTTACATAAAAGCAGGAAGAAGTTGCAAAAAGTCCACTCCAAGAGGGTTCCTAAACCCAGAACCCATTCTCGGAAATCTCGGTGTAGGCTCCCGCACTACTTGAAAGTTCATGGGTACTTATACGTAGGGTTTCAGTCCACTAACTATGATTACTAAACCATAGGTACCCTACTTACAACCCTACTTATAAGTACCCATGAACCTCCAAGTAGCTGCTTATGGAGGCAGGCCCCAATACACCAATGGCTTTACGAGCGTCGAGGGTGCGATGGACTGATGCATCAGAGACCCCGTAGGGTTTATAGGGTTTTGGGGTTTATGGGGTTTAGGGTTTAGGCTTATGGGGGAAAGGTAAACTGATGTAAACCCTAAACCCTGCACACTACACCCTACACCCTAAACCCTAAACCCTAAACCGCCAAACATGCGGGGGAGGAACTACAAGTACTTCTTCCTGCTGCTTGTGTACACCAACCTCGACTCTCGGAAGATCAAGTGCTGCAAGGTCCATGAGGGTTTCGGGTTTCGGGTTTTCGGTTTTCGGGTTTAGGGTTTAGGGTTTCGGGTTTAGGGTGTAGGGTGTAGTGTGCAGGGTGTTGGGTTCGGGGTTGGTAGAGGACATCTAGTTCAAAACCAAATCCTGCAAAATTCTTGAGCAAGCCAGAGCCCCCAATCAAGGGGTATAAGGAGTGACTTTCTAGAAGGGACCCTCAATCTTATTCCCTCATACTACCCTATATACCTAAGTAGCCACTAAGAAACCCTTAAGGTCCCTTATAAGGCCCTCCTCTAGTCCCTTGACCCAAGTGCTGCCAAGGACTGTGCCCTAATAGTCACGACGATGCTGCCCTCGGTGAGGCTGGTCGGATGTTCTCTGCAGATCACTACTTGGAGGTTCATGGTACTTGTTAACCCATTAAGACTGCACTTACAACCCACTTGTATGCCTGTTAGGTGCCCTATTATGGTTATAAGTACAGTTATAAGTACAGTCATAGTCGTAAACCCTAAACCCGAAACCCTAAACCCTAAACCCTAAACCCTAAACCCTAAACATAAGTACCATGAACCTCCATGTAGGAATGGAATTTTGGCGAAGGTCTTGTGTTCGATGCTCGGGTATGCGCAGGCCTTCCATGGCATCTGCCGGTTTCGCAGATTTCCGTCAGCTTCCGCGCATAGGGTTTAGGGTTTAGGGTTTAGGGTTTAGGGTTTAGGGTTTAGGGTTTAGGGTTTAGGGTTTAGGGTTTAGGGTTTAGGGGTTCCGAAAGCAGTTTTTCCGGACAATGGCTGGCAGGGCCGGCACACAGCCGGCAACTCCGTTCATGACAATGCGCCCTGGCTCGCATCAGGGTTGCGACGTTTATTCTGCGTTGGGGTGTAGGGTTTCGGGTTCGAGGTTAAGGGTTTAGGGTTCGGGGTTTAGGGTTTAGGGTTTAGGGTTTAGGGTGCGACATCATGCCGCCTCAGGGTCCTTTGAGAGCTGCCTCATGCCAGAACTCGTTACGGTGATGGTGGTGGTGGTGGTGGTGGTGGTGATGAAGGTGATTGATACCATTATTTGGTTTAGGGTTTAGGGCTCAGGGTTAGGGTTTAGTATTGGGGTTTAGGGTTTAGGGTTTCGGGTTTAGGGTTTAGGGTTTAGGGATAGCCAACCGCAAAGAAGGGTGCCCTTATCATGACATGGTTACTGGGCTACCAAGAAGGTGGTTGATACCATTATTTGTTCTTCCCCTTCTTCTTCTTCTCATTCATCCTGCACTGTATATTATAATGAACTAGCTCGTCTATGATTTTTGATGAACGTCCCAACATCCTCAACCCCTGGGGCCTGGGAAGAAGCCCAGGTTTCTCCTGATCTTTGGAGAGACTCTGGCGGGGTTCCTTTGTGTCGGGGGCCTGGCGCCTGAAAGGTTTGCGGACACGGAGCCCCTACGCCACAACCCTGCGCCTCTGGGATATGTAGTCCTTACTGGTTCTCAGCGGAAGCATGAGTGAACGGGAAGTTGCATGGCGATAGGGTGTATGAGGGCTCTTAAGGGCCCATAGGTACCACGTAACCTTCAGTGTGAGGTAAGCAACTGAAGTATGTACCCTGTTTAGCCCCTTAAAGGGTACTGTTGGTGGATATAAGGTATTATGTACCAGTAGGTTCCCTAGAGCAGGGTTTTGGCTCCTCCGACACCATCTCACTGGGGTGCATGAGCCGACGCTTAAACACTTACTGGTTTAAGGCTGTTTGGGGCTTAGGGTTCACAGAAATGCAATATGTTTTCAGGGTCCCTCAACTCCACACCAAGAAGAGAATGATTGGGCTTGAGGGTTGACAGTAGGGTGTGGATGAAGGGAGGGACGTAGAAGCTGCGAGACCCAACAAAGCCCTAGACGCCTGAGTGCAAAGATCTGCACTTCCAGCAAAGCCTACACACTAAGACCCTCAATCCTTAAACCCGAAACCCCTAAACCCCTAAACCCCTACAGCCCAAAAACCCTAAACCAGCACTCCGGGGCGCTTTGAGGTCTTAGTCACCATGTTCCTGGGCTTCCACGTCTACCTCATGCTCCAGGCGTCTTCGGGAAGCCAGGTTCAAGGAAGCCTTGAGGGGGTTTTGGTTTAGGGTTTAGGGTTTAGGGTTTTGGGTTTGGGGTTTGGGGTTTGGGGTTTAGGGTTTAGGGTTTAGGGTTTAGGGTTCGAGCCCTAGAGAACGGAAAGCTGCTCATGCTCATGATTGGGGTCGTTTTTGCTATGGTGTCATTGATGTGATGGCTCTTTTGTTAATTCTGTTCTTCAACTGAGTACTACTACCATCTACTCCCATTCTCAAGGCATGTTACATGTTCAATCCAGCATCAACTCCAAGACAGCTAGGGGTTGCGTATTCTTGCAGGGGTTTAGGCTTAGGTGTTATGGGGTTCGGGATGGGGGAAGGACCAGATTGAGCAGTCATTGGAGTGTGCGTGCTGGCTCGGGAGGTTTGCGAGTGAGGATTTGGGACGTCGGCCTAGAAAGGCCTCAGACATGTGCCCAAATCCAGAGATGACCCTGAAGAGAGGCATAGGCATGCAGCTCATGCGCTTGCGAGGATGTGCTCACATCCTGCCGAAGAAACAGCTTAAATTCAACATGCCTTACCCAGAGCGTAAGAACGGGAAGCAGGCGATGACCACCATCGAATTCTGCGAGAAGCCGCTGGGACTTGAAGCTGTTTTTTTTTTTTTTTTGGGGGGGGGGGGGGGGGGGGGGGGGTTAGGGTTTAGGGTTAGGGTTTAGGGTTTAGGGTTTAGGGGTTAGGGGTTAGGGGTTAGGGTTTAGGGTTTAGAGTTTAGGGTTTAGGGTTTAGGGTTTAGGGTTGAATTTGTTGTGCCTCAGGTTGTTGAGATTCAGGCGGTTCAGGGCTTAAAACCCACTAAACCCCTATGATTGTTCTTGCTGAGTGCAGCTGTGGTTCCTTAAGTTCCTTGTGAATCTTTCTGCCATGAGTGTATAACCCTAAACCCTAAACCCTAAACCCTAAATCCTAACCCCTAAACCCTAAGCCCTAAACCCTAAACCCTAAACCCTACTTCTCGGGACAAGTACAAACCCGACCTCACATCGTTGAGGTCGACTCGGGGTGGCTTTCGTGCCTCTATCTACGATCGCGGGATCGCAAGAGCCTCAGTGCGGACCGTGTGGGAGAGGGTTTAGGGTTTAGGGTTTAGGGTTTAGGGTCTAGGGTTTAGGGTTTAGGGTGCAGGGTTTAGGGTTTGGGGTTTAGGGTTTGGGGGCTTGGAAAAAATCCAGCTTCTGCCAGCTGGGGAGTGCACCGTACCAACGTCTACCGTAACCCATAGACCACCCCGCCTACACCCCAACCCTAAACCCTAAACCCGAAGCCCTAAACCCTAAACCCCAAACCCTAAACCCTAAACCCGAAACCCTGAACCCAAAACCCTAAACCCTAAACCCCCCCAAGAGTCATGTGCTGGGCTGAAGCCAGGTTGGCAACGTCAAAGCTATCCTCGGCGACAACCCGCTCTTCTGGCCGCCTCCTTACCAGGGGCTCTCTGGGTTTAGGGTTTAGGGTTTAGGGTTTAGGGTTTAGGGTTTAGGGTTTAGGGTTTAGGGTTTAGGGCTTAGGGTGCGCAGACAAGCGGGTACCTTATTGGGGTCCTTATGGTTAGGGAATCCTGCTATTTGGGGGGGCCTATTCTCGTAAACCCCCAGATCCCCCCAAAACCCTAAACCCTAAACCCTAAACCCTAAACCCTAAACCCTAAACCCTAAACCCTAAACCCTAAACCCTAAACCCTAAACCCTAAACCCTAAACCCTAAACCCTAAACCCTAATTAGGGTACCCCCTTTAACGGGGTCCGTCCTTGCAGATCTCGAAGCTTGAGTTGAAATGCTTGGGATGACTGGATGGAAGGTTTAGGGCAGAGGGCCTGTAGGCAGTAGGGTTTCTAGGGCCCAGGGTCTGCAGGATTTTACGAGTCGGGTTTCGGGTTTCGGGTTTCGGGTTTCGGGTTTAGGGTTTAGGGTTTAGGGTTTAGGGTTTAGGAGAGTTTATTTCGGGTTTCTAGGACCTCAGAGTAGACCCCTGTTTCATTTTTTTTTTGGGTTTGGGGGTTCCCTTACGATCCCCTGTATAGCATTTAAGCCAAGAATGAAGAGGATACCCTTTTAATTCCTAGGTGACTCCCGGGTCTAGGTTTACGGGGCTTTGGGTTTAGGGCCTCCTAAACCCTAAACCCTAAACCCCCAAACCCCTAAACCCCTAAACCCTGAACCCTGAACCCTGAAGCTTTGGCGAGGCTTCTGCCCATGGCGCCGTCGCAGGGACGCGGGCTCACGTTCGCCGCTGGGGCGAAATGGGATCGGCGCGCGTTCAGAGCTGTTGCAAAGCTGTTTAGAACTTGCCAAGGTTTAGGGTTTAGGGTTAAGGGTTTAGGATGAAGTTGCCCTGCAAAATGCCGCCCGTGCCCAAGACCCCTCTCCCCCCCCCCCCCCCCCCCGGCAAGACAAGAACAAAAGCCCGATGCAGTACCTCCAAGCCCTCAACCCAAACCCTAAGCCCCAAACCCTGATGCTCTAAGTACACACTGCCTTCAGCTTGCCCAGGTGACGGAGGACACGCGTCTGACGCAGGAGACCGGCTTCAGGGATCAGGGACTTCCGGATGATCAGTAGGTAGGGTTTGGGGTTTATAGGGCTTAGGGTTCAGGGAACGAAAGCCCTAAACTCTAGATATGGTGACCTTCTTGGACAGATTTCGGTTTCTGTGCTCGAGCCGTTTTGGGGTGTAGCTCTTGGGTGTTAGGGTCCAGAAACCGAAGCCCTAACTCCTAAACCCTAAACCCTAAACCCTAAACCCTAAACCCTAAACCCTAAACCCTAAACCCTAAACCCTAAACCCTATCTACAACATGATGCAGGGCTTTCCCTCCCTTGTGCAGGACATGGAGGCAGGACGTGGCCTTCGTCCTCCCTGGCTTTCATTGTCCATCCATGGGCCCGGAACCTAAAGCCCCCAAGGCACAACCCAACAGAATCCCCCGCCCCCCAAAGCCATACAAGGCCTTTAGGGTTTAGGGTTTAGGGTTTAAGGTTTAGGGTTTAGGGTTTAGGGTTTAGGGTTTAGGGTTTAGGCCTTAAACCCCCGGAGAGACATGCAACCAGCAGCCCTTATCTCGAGACTTCTTCGGCTGGCGGACTAGTATACCTGAACCCTAAACCCTAAGCCCTAAACCCTCAACCCTAAACCAACGCTAAAGCCCTCAAGCCCCCACGACCCGAAAATGAGAGCTGCGCTGCACGCCAGGGCGCCGGGCACACGAGGCCAAAAATGCCGCAGGCATTGCCCCCAAGCGTCGCACCGACAGGCGGGATCCTCACGTAGGGTTTATAGGGTTTAGGGTTTAGGGTTAGTTCTCGTGAGGGTTTCGGGTTTAGGGTTCCTGGGTGGGGTTTAGGACTTCATAAGCTTTAGGCAAACGGTCCAAGGAGGTGCGTAGGGGTTGTGGGGGGTTTAGGGTGGCTACGGTTTGCGGACGTGAGATGCACAGGCTTATCAGGAGTTTTTTTTTTTTTAATCTGGGTAAGGTTCGAAATGAGGGCCTACGCTGGCTTTGTCTTGCAAAGTGTATCCAGCTGACTTCGAGGTTTGGGCAGTGCAGGGGCCAAGCGCTCGTAGCCTATGGGCCGAAAATTCTTTCTTTACTGACAGTGTATACATATATGTATATGTATATACCACGTATATACGGACGCCACATACAGGGTCCACATTCGGGGGGCCCGCAAGCCCCTCAACGGATTGTGGGCCTTGCCTCTCCGAGGGTAGCTTCATGGGCCCTTCCGATGCCCTTTTAAAGGGTGCTAACGTATGGGTCCTTAAGTCTATATAGGGCATATAAGGGGAAAATAAGGGGGGCACCCTTTGAAGGGGCCATACTAAGGGACCATGTAACTACCCCGAAACCCTAAACCCTAAGCCCTAAACCCTAAACCCCAAACCCTAAACCCTGAACCCTAAACCCCAAACCCTAAACCCCAAGCCCTAAGCCCTAAGCCCTACACCCCAAACCCTAAACCCCAAACCCTAAACCCTGAAACCCACTTTAAGGGCCTAAGGGACCATGCCACCACCCCTAGAGCCTCTGTTTCTTCCAGCCGAGGCCGTACAGTAGCGGCGGGACCGGTGGGGCTCCCACTGAGACTGACCCTAGAACTTTCAGGGCTTTCAGGGCCTTCTGGGAGGTTGAGGGTTTAGGGTTTGGGGTTTGGGGTTTGGGGTTTGGGGTTTGGGGTTTGTGGTTTGGGGTTTGGGCTGTCAGGGTCTCCAGGGTTTAGGCCTCTTCTGTGTTCTTTGAGCTAGGTGGGGTTTGTGCCCTCACAAGTGGCGGTAGGCCATATGAGACATCAGACATAAGACATGGCTGGTTTCAGCCACGTCTTCGAGGCTAGGCGCCTTCCAATTACTTATGTCGAGTTTGGGCACAGCAGGCATGTACAGGCACTGGAGATGTTGAGTCAGAGGCCGCTTAAAATCAGCTCTGGCCAATAGAGAATGAGACGAGTAAGCGACAAGGCGCGGGATCTTTGGGGAATCGTTGATTCAGGGTTGGCCCTGCACATGTGTGGCTCTTTGCGCGTCGGAAGCTCTCAAGTCGAAGTTTTTTTTTTGGGGGGGGGGGGGGGGGGGGGGGGGGGGGGGGGGGGCCTTGTTAGCACTTGAAGCCCAGTCGGACGGAACCCAAAAAATCGACCTGATTCGTCCGGCTTCCCATCCCCTTCCAAGCTGTAGGCCCTACAAACCCTATAGCCCCGATGATCGTTATAACCCCAATGACAATCCCTGTAAGCCCTACAAACCCTCGGAAAACCCTGCCAGACCTACCAAAAATTCCCTCAACCGATCCCAGGCTAAACCCCTAAACCCCTAAACCCCTAAACCCCTAAACCCCTAAACCCCTAAACCCCTAAACCCCTAAACCCCTAAACCCCTAAACCCCTTAGCCCTTAACCCTAACCCCTAGACCCTAAACCCTAAACCCTAAACACTAAACAACCTGAACCTCCTCTGAGGCTCCACCGGCCAATCCGAAGAAGACTCGGCATCAGGATCTGGCTCCGAGGAGGAGTGGCGGGGTGTCGGTGGTTGCATGAATGAACCCTCACCCTAAACCCTATGGTTTGTTTCGGTTTAGGGTTTAGGGTTTAGGGTTTAGGGTTTAGGGTTTAGGGTTTAGGGTTTAGGGTTTAGGGTTTAGGGTTTAGGGTTTAAGGGTTTAGGGTTTAGGGTTTAGGGTTTAAGGTGGTTTAGGGTCTAGGGACGGTGTAGGGTTTAGGGTTTCGGGTTTAGACGTGTTTCCAAGCTCGTGCGAGCCTCGCGTGGAACGCTGTTGCAACATACCATAAAGTGACGATACTGCGATTGCTACTTTCTCGTGTCTGAAAGCGCGCGCACATGGTTCAGATGTCAAGCTGAACGGGAATTCGGACACAATTCTTCAACAAACCCTGCACGTGACAACAGAAATCCTCGTTTCACAACCTTGCACGAAGCTGCGGACCGCGCGCACCTTCGGGAACTCCCTTCGAGACCATGCTACTGGCTGTGTCGTGAGTTCACGCTGTCCCGCGATGCGCTCTGGCGAGTTCGCTGGGACGGCGTGACATACCACTACCGCTGGAAGCGCTCTTCGGGTTTAGGGTTTAGGGTTTAGGGTTTAGGGTTTAGGGTTTAGGGTTTAGGGTTTAGGGTTTAGGGTTTAGGCACCCACCAGGGGGTTCTGGTGGTAGTGATCATCAAGTTTCGCCTTCAGTCCCGAAAAAACGCAAGACGGGGCATCTTAGGACCTGAGCTCTTAGCGCGCGCATGAAGGTGGCAACGGGGTGCACAGTCTTTCGTGCCCAAAGCCCTAAACCCTAGAAACCCTAAACCCAAAACCCTCAACCCATAACCCTCAACCCTAAACCCTAAACCCTAAGCCCTCAACCCTACAGCATGCTTCTCGAGGCGAACGGGGCAGTGGCGGCTGACGTGGGCTCCAGCCGCGACCGTCCGGGTCGCGCGGGCGCTTCCGAGGCCTTCTTCGGGTTCAGGGTTTAGGATTTAGGGTTCAGGGTTTAGGATTTAGGGTTTAGGGTTTAGGATTTAGGGTTTTGGGTTTCGGGTTTAGGGTTTAGGATTTAGGGTTTAGGGTTTAGGGTTAAGGCCTCAGGGCTTAGGGTGTAGGGTTTAGGGTTTCGGTATTGGGGTTTAAGGAATTTAGGGAGGTTAGGGAGTTTAGGGTTGCGGGTTTGGGGTTTGGGGTTTGGGGGAAGTTTGGGGTTCAGGGAGTTTAGGGTTTAGGTTTAGGGAGTTTAGGGTTTAGGGAGTTTAGGGTTTCGGGTTTAGGGTTTATAGAGTTTGGGGTTTAGGGTTTAGGATTCAGGGTTTGGGGTTCAGGGGTCGAGGGCGCCCGCTTCAATGGGCTCTTAATCGCGCATTGTCGAATTATTGTATCTTTAGGGGGAAAAGGTACCTACTTCTGTACTTCCCCCTCCCAAAGCAGAACTAGTAAGTTTGACTGGAGATTTTGGTGGGGATTCGGAGACTAGCGTTGAAGCCAGCAGCAAGAGCGGCACACGACCATACTGTGGATGCGCAGCAAACATCCGGGCTTCCTTCCTCTGGTAACTTCGCTCAAGTTAAGCGACTGCTCACAGGGCAATCCCCAATGCCTGAGAGGCCCACCCTAAACCCTAAACCCTAAACCCTAAACCCTAAACCCTAAACCCTAAACCCTATGAGACCCTTAGATTCCCAACTTGCAGACGGGCAGCTACGGAGCCACGGCCGCTGGGGAGGCTCTGGGGCTGTGTTGCTTTTGGGGTTTTAAAGACCGGTGCTGTCTCCGCCATGAGAGAGGATGGTTCAGGTTCAGTGCAGGGTTTAGGGTTCAGGGTTCAGGGTTGTTTAGGGTTTAGGGTTTAGGGTTTAGGGTTTAGGGTTCAGGGTTCAGGGTTTAGGGTTTAGGGTTTAGGGTTAGGGATTAGTTGGGTTCAGGACTTACAGGGATTAGGGTTCAGGGTTCAAGTAGATAACATCCCGGAGCGGGCATCCCCACTCCAAGACATCAGAACTCTGAGCAGGGTGCCTCCTAACTGGTGTCTGGGCCCTCTAAAGAACCCGAAGCCCTAAACCTCCAAACCCTAAACACCCTAAACGCCCTAAAAACTCTAAAACAACTGTTAAAAAACCTAAAAACCCTAAAAGCCCACCAAAAAAGCCTAAAAACCCTAAAAACCCCAAAACCAAGAATCCCAGACTGGCGGGCCCGATGATGCCGTCGTTCCCGGTAGCAGCGGTGGCACCTCGCCGACGCCGGTGCCTGCGGAAGGAGGGCTCCTGGGGATTGGGGGGGGGGGGGGGGGGGGTGTTTAGGGTTTAGGGTTTGGGGGTTTAGGGCTTCATTTAGGAGCTTCAGGAGCTTCAGGGGTTTTAGGGGCTTTAGGGGCTTAGGGTTTAGGGACCCTAAACCCTAAATCTCAAACCCTAAACCCTCAACCCTAACCCCTACCCCCTCAGACGTGAGCACCCAACTTACAACCCCGAACACGGCCTCTGGCCGGCCAGGAGAGAAGACATCACCGTGAGCGGATTCATACGACACTTGGCACGGTGCGGCACGCACGGCAAAAAGGGCTCAAGAGGTTTAGGGTACAACCCTGTACCCTGAATCCTAAACCCTAAACCCTAAACCCTAAACCCTAAACCCTAAACCCTCAGCCCTGCAGGGTTTATAGGGTTGAGCCAAACTATGCCGATGTAAGCACCGGCCTAGGGGTAGAGACCCTCTGCCGGCTTTTGCCTGATAACTACTATCTGCTGAAGAACCACCAGAAAATAGAAGATAACCATCCCGATATTACACTTTTAAGGAAGAATTGCGTTTGCCAAAAACAATCCCTCTATTACCCTAAGAATGTTTTTGGTTTTTCGTGGGTTCTTAAAGAAATGGGAGATAAGTTTAAACCCTAAACCCCAAACCCCAAACCCTACACCCTAAACCCTAAACCCGAATTCAGCAATCCTGAAGCCAGCTCGTCACACCACCCAAGATTCCTGATGCACTTCACGAATCCACAGGCAAAACCCTGCCCTGCGCTACTGTGGGCTCCTCCTCGCACGTATGTGGGTATTTTTGAATTATCTAGTTTCGGTCCCTTTTGGGGTTATCTCGTTTTTTTCAGCTCCCCCCCAAGAAGGGCCCTCATGCCGAGAACTCGTGTGAATCTGAAGTGAAGGCTTACTCGTGCTTACCGCAGCTGATAGCTGCTGCCAGGACCTCGCATTGCTGGTAGTAGCATTGGCCTTATGCAGCCAAGGTCGGTTTACGAGATCAAGGGTACCTTATTGTGTCCTTATCGAAAGGGGATCCGACCATTTGGGGGTCTATATTAGGCGACCCTGATTATCATAAACCACTATATATTGTTTTCCTACATGCCCCGCATGCTCTACCATGACTCTGCACTCAACACTCTAGATGCCTGCCGGCGTTGTGCCGTGCAATGCAGTAGCACATTCATGCGTTCTAAGGCAACAATAGCTCAACACCCCTCCCTAAACCCTAAACCCTAAACCCTAAACCCTAAACCCTAAACCCTAAAACCTACATCATTCAGCCTGTGGCTGGCAATTCTTCACTTGAGCGTTGATGCTAAGTGAGCTCTGTCGGCCATGAGAGTGCTCCCTGGCCGCTTGATGTCTATCCTTGATGCTGAGGCGCCGCGATGCTTGGTTGTGTCTCAGGGCAGTCGCATGGTCCCTTCATGTAACCCCAAGCCCTAAACCCTAAACTCTAAATCCTAAACCCTAAACCCTAAACCCTAAACCCTAGGCCCTTACTTGGGGAACCCTTAGTCACCCCTCTGCAAAACCCAAGGCACCTGATTACTTCAGAACCCCTGAAAGAATGTAAGGGGCCTTTGCAGGGAGCATGTAACTTCCCGAAACCCTTATCATCCCTATAAACCCACATCCAAAACCTCCCGAACCCCAAACCCCAAACCCTAAACCCCAAACCCCAAACCCTAAACCCTAAACCCTACACCCCAAGCCCTAAACCCTAAACCCTAAACCCCAAGCCCCTAATCCCTGTGACCACGCAAAAGCCCCGGACACCAATCGGCGCAGGCGCCGAAGCGCAGAACCAGCGGCCCCGAACTCCTCGGTCACCCGGTACCAGACCAGGGGGTGGTTTAGGGTTTGGGGTTTAGGGTTTAGGGGTTTAGGGGTTTTGGGGTTTTGGGTTTTTGGGGTTTTGGGGTTTTGGGGGTTTGGGGGTTTGGGGGTTTCGGGGTTTCGGGGTTTAGGGCTGAGGGGTTTAGTGTTTAGGGTGCCAGACCAGGGCGTTTCGGGTTTAGGGTTTGGGGGTTTAACTGTTTTGGAGATGTGTTTAGGGTTTGAGGCGTTGGGATGAGAGGCCTTCAGAGCTTGACACCCTTCCCGGGATACCAGCCCCCATGGTCGAGCTACGGAGGGGTAAAGCTGTCGCGTTACAGGGAGGGTTTAGGGTTTAGGGTTTAGGGTTTAGGGTTTAGGGTTTAGGGTTTAGGGTTTAGGGTTTAGGGTTTAGGGTTTAGGGTTTAGGGTTTAGGGTTTAGGGTTTAGGGTTTGGGGATCTTCACGGCCTCCAGAACCCTCTGCATGTTGGTAGTTGGGGGGTTTGTGGGTTTGGGTGGTTTAGGGTTTACGGGGGGGTGAGGGGGCCCGAGCCCGCAGGCTCCGAAAGAAGGCCAGGGTCTTCAAGCTCATTGCTTTTCAAAGCTAAAAAACTCGGGTTATCCCTAAACCCTAATTCTAGACAAACCCCCGCAGCCCTCAAAATCCCTCAGTGAACCCCCCCCCCTCCCCCCCCCCAAAAAAAACACAAAAAACAATATATATATATATATATATCCCGAACCTTAAAGTCCTTCCCAATGGGAAGTAGGGTTTAGGGTTTGGGGGGGGGGGGGGTTAGGATACTTACTGGCTCTCACGAAGGGGTTCGGTTCTTCATACAACCCCTTTAGAAGGGGTTCTGTATTCGGGGGGATCTCAGGTACTAGAAACTCCTCAGTTCCCCCATCAAGAACTGGTAGGATCCCAGGAGACCCTTTCAAGCAGCCGTAAGAAAAGGCCGTAAACCATACTACACCCTCAGCCCTAAACCCTAAATCCTAAACCCTAAACCCCGAACCCTGAACCCTAAACCCTAAACCCTAAACCCTAAACCCTAAACCCTAAACCCTAAACCCTATACCCTATACCCTATACCCTATACCCTATACCCTAAACCCTAAACCCTAAACCCTAAACCCTAAACCCTAAGCTCCCGCTTAGAAGTAGCACAAGATCAGGCTCGGCTCGCTCCAGCTGCAGCAATGGAAGCCGCGCAGCGAGCAAGGGGCGGCTCATCCGCTTCAGACTGCAGGTTAGGGTTTAGGGTTTAGGGTTTAGGGTTTAGGGTTTAGGGTTTAGGGTTTAGGGTTTAGGGTTTAGGGTTAGGGGTTTAGGGTTTAGGGTTTAGGGTTTAGGGTTTAGGGTTTAGGGTTTAGGGTTAGAGGTTTAGGGCTTGGGGTTTAGGGTTTAGGGTTTGGGGCTTGGGGTTGAGAGTTTCCCTACAGCGTTAAAGGTTCTACCTACTGAATTGGGGTACTCTTTACGAAGACTGTAGGTAAATTAATTATGGGGTTTATCGGGTTCATAAGGCGTTTAGAGGGTTTCTAGGTTTTACGAGGTTTATAGGGTTTACGGTACGGGGCTTCTATACAGTTTCCAGGGTTTGACCATAGGCCCCTTCTTTGTGGATATCCTTCGACCAAGTCCACACTCCGCCCCGCCCACCAGTCCAACCCCAAAGACTGTGTTTAGGGTTTAGGGGTCTAGGGTTCAGGGGTGTAGGGTCTAAGGTGTAGGGCTTAGGGTTTAGGGTTTAGGGTTCAGGGACCTTTCCACTGCCAGGTATGATCTCGCGCGTGGCAACTTTGCAAGTGCCATGCTCAAACTGGCACTTGCTCTGTCTTTGTCGGAGATCTAGGATTCAGAAGCACAAGGTCCTGGATGTTCGGGTAAGGGTTTAGGGTGCTTCTAAGACAAAAGGCTGAGGCGAGCGAAGGCAGCTTCAAGCGGAGCCAAGAAGAAGGGCGTCTGGAATTTTTTGGGCTTAACAGAAAGAACGGGCAACTACCGTAAGGCGCATCTCCACTTTTGAAGGGGTAGAAAGTTTACTCTAGGTTTTCCGAGACACTAAACCCTAAACCCCAAACCCTAAACCCTAAACCCGAAACCCTAAACCCCAAACCCTAAACCCCAAACCCTAAACCCTAAACCTTAAACACTAAACCCCCTAAACCCTAAACCCTAAACCCGAAACAACCTGAACCTCCCCTGAGGCTCCACATCATTTTTAATCGTGCCCCAGCAATGGTGCAGAAACCCCAAACCCCAAACCCTAAACCCTATACCCTAAACCCCATTCAGGTCGACCCCTGGATTCGGCACGCTCGGTCACGTCCATCTGCTCGCGGGAGTCTGACAACGAGGTGCCTGACCCTAAACCCCTGAACCCTAAACCCAAAACCCCAAACCCTAAATCCTAGCCCTAAACCCTAAACCCCAAACCCTAAACCCTAAACTCTATCCCTAAACCCTAGACCCTACTCCCTGAAGCGGCCGGGGTGTTTTCGGCAATGTAGGGCTATGGATTCAAAGTCGTGGACCAGCTCCTGCTGATTTCATCAACCCTACAAGCCCCTTTAAGGGTTTAGGGTTAAGGGTTTAGGGTTAAGGGTTTAGGGTTTAGGGTTTAGGGTTTAGGGTAAACCCTATAAATCCTATCAGCCCCATCAACCTATCAACATCAACCGTGCAACCCCCCAGAAGCCCTAAGAACTAGCCCAAAACCCTCAATTCTCAAAGCCCGAAACGATTACCCTAAAACCCTCAGCCCCAACACCTTAGAACCCTAAACCCTAAACCCTAAACCCTAAACCCTAAACCCTAAACCCTAAACCCTAAACCCTAAACCCTAAACCCTAAACCCTAAACCCTAAACCCTAAAGCCCTTGCCTTAAATCCCGAACCTCCTATGAACCCTATACACCCCACCATGAGCCCTAAAACCCTGAAAGCCCTACAAAGACCTAAACCGTATAAGCCCTAAACCCTAAACCCTAAACCCTAAACCCTAAACCCTAAACCCTAAACCCTAAACCCTAAACCCTAAACCCTGAACCCTGAACCCTGAACCCTGAACCCTGCCAAGGAACTGGCAGCCTTCGATCTGCTTCACACCGAGAAGGGCTTCCAAGCCTTTAAGCCGGAGCGCTCAGGGAGAGACCACAGCCTGAGATCCTTTACCACAGGGTTTTATCAGGGTTTAGGGTTTATTAGAGGGTTTATAGTGTTGATAGGGTTTAGAGGGGTTATAGGGCTCATAGGGCTTGGGTTTATAGGGTTTATAGGGTTTATAGGGTTTATAGGGTTTATAGGGTTTATAGGGTTTATAGGGTTTATTGGGTTTATAGGGTTTATAGGGTTTATCGGGTTTATAGGGTTTATAGGGTTTAGGGTTTAGGGTTTGCAAGCTCGAGGTTCTGGCATCCTTCACCTGACGTTCTTGGGATTCCACCACGGGCTTAGGCTTTAGGGCATACGGGGCAGCTTAAACAAAGTTCCCAGAAGCATCAAACCACCTTACTTCTATCTACCATTTTTTCCAATGACCACAGTGTGGTAATCACTTCGTAGCATGTTCATATAGGCTCCACAACGAGAATGCAGGATGAAGAACAAAGGCCCGGTGTGCGGTCACTTCTCTGCCTGTTGGGTTGTCTGAACTGTTTCAATTGCTGTTGGAGGGCTCTCACCTCTCCAACCGAGGTGGGTCATCCAAGTTGTTGACGCCCCTTCTGCAAACATTACTCGCGGGGACACTGCATTACTCATGTTACTTCGGTGTTCAGTTTATAAATGTTATAGCGCTTTTTGCCAGAACCTACCTGCCCAAGCCGCAAAGCGCTGAAAAACCCCCCAAACCATCCCAATACATCAAACCTAGAGTCCTGTTTATAGGGTTCTGGGGGAACTTTGTCAGATACTCCCCTTTGAACCCCCCCCCCATCAAGAACCCTATATCTTCATCACCCGAAACCCTAAACCCTGAGAAAAACCCTAAGCCCTAAACCCTCAATCCTAAACCCGAAACCCTAAACCCTAAACCCTAAACCCTAAACCCTAAGTTGAGGCAGTGGTACCTCCGGCAGCTCATGAATAGCGCCGAGGGCCGTGCTCAGCGGGTCATCGAGACGGGGCTCTTTCCTCAGGCTGGGTAATGGAGCTGCGGTCTCTGTCTCGAGAAGGCAGGGTTTGGGGTTTAGGGTTTAGGGTTTAGGGTTTAGGGTTTAGGGTTTAGGGTTTAGGGTTTAGGGTTTAGGGTTTAGGGTTTAGGGTTTAGGGTTTAGGGTTTAAGGCTTTGGGTTTGGGCTTTGGGGTTTAGGGTTTGGGGTTTAGGGCTGGTTCGAGCTGCACTCTCTCCAAGGGTGTTATCCTTACGAACCCCAAACCCCTTTTTTCGTGCAGGTTAGGATTACTGTATGTTAACCTCTCGTGGAGCTCAGAGGTGGCCAACCAAACAAGTAGGGTTTGGGTCCTTCAGGTAGGGTTCAGAATCTATAGGGCGTCTAAAGCTGGGGATAGACTCAGGTCCAGAGTAGCGCGCGAGCGTTCATGAGATCAAACCCTCCACGCTAACCAGAGCAGTAGCCCTAAACCCTAAACCCTAAACCCTAAACCCTAAACCCTAAAGCCTAAACCCCCTGTCAGTCCGAACCTTCAACCTCGAAGTGCTTGATCTTGGCCACAGCATGCTGCATGCTCGAAAGCGTGGCTGCAACGTTTTGGCCGCATAGGCATAGTATTCAGGAGTCAAGGCTCCTTTCTGAGGAATAACCCTAAACCCTAAACCCTAAACCCTCATAGGGTTTAGGGCTTAGGGTTTAGGGTCTAGGGGTTTAGAGGTCTCGGATCGCTTTGCAGGCCTACTGTCCAGCACAGGCCATCAATGAGTACGCGTGCCTGACCTGTTATTGGGGGCCTGCAGATTGCGGCAGCGGGTGTTTTTGCAGTCTTCTGCTCTTGCTGTTTGCGAAGTACTTGTAGTTTTCCATGTCTTGGTGCTGCTCCTGGCAAAACCTTGAACCACCAAAAGCGACACTTCCACATCAGCAAGAAACTGGGGGGAAGTGGATCTGCTTCTCGGAACCTCTCAGTACTTGATAGCCCAGGGTACAACTTTTTCGGTGTTCCCTTATAAAGAAGCCAACGCAAAAAAGGGTGCGCTGATGCAATATGGTTATTGGGCTACCCAGAGTCCAAGAGTAAGGCTTTTGGGATTGTTTCGCAGTAGGGGGGGGGTGGAATCAGAGATTGGCCGTTGGGGGATGGGGATGTGGCCTACACTCATTTTCCCGAAAGCAGAGCCTACAATGCCTGCAACTCTGCAGACATATAAGCGCTACGCCCCTACAGCAGCCTCCGAAGCCCTAAACCCTTAATGCTCAACCCCAAACCCTAAACCCTAAACCCTAAACCCTACACCCTAAACCCTAAACCCTAAACCCTAAACCCTAAACCCTAAACCCTAAACCCTAAACCCTAAACCCTAAACCCCACGCATGAAGACAGCCCGAAGAACCCCAACACTTGAAATCCGCAAGTGTCGGACCCACAGGCCTTCCAAGACTTTCTGAACCTCTTCCTCCGGTGTTCCGAGGCTGAGGCAAGCGGGGTTCAGGGGCCGTTTTCAGGGTTTAGGGTTTAGGGTTCAGGGGCCTTCATTAGGGGAGTTTGGTATTCAGGGGGAACTTAGGGAAATTTCGAGGGCTCGCTCGGGTTGGCTTGGGCACACAAACCCTCAACCCGAATCCCTAAACCCGAAACCCTAAACCCTGAACCCTAAGCCCTAAACCCTAAACCCTGAACCCTTGTGGTGTGAAAGGGCGAAGTGGCTCGGGAGTTCCCACGCACGTAGAGGGCGATCAGGAATTGCAAGTCCGGGTTTCGCTTGATAGGGGACCTTGAGTCTTATGATTTTTGGTTTAGGGTTTAGGGTTTAGGGTTTAGGGTTTAGTGTTTAGGGTTTAGAGGGCTTCAAAGCCCCCACAAATCATCCTCCAACCCTGCCGCAGTCCTCCGAGGCCCTCGACTTCTTTCGGCTCCTCGATGGGCGGATGTTGGGTGCCCTCACCTTCCAGCAGGCTCCTGGGGTTAGGGTTTAGGGTTTAGGGTTTAGGGTTTAGCGTTTAGGGTTTAGGGTTTAGAGAGAAAGCATGAGACAGAGAAGGATAAGAGACCCATGAAGCAGACAGAGCGCGGGAGAGTCAGAGAGACAGAGGGACAGAGGGACAGAGAGTCAGAGAGGCAGAGAGGCAGAGAGTAGGAAGGATGGGCAAATCAGAAGGAAGGGGAGGGCCTGCAAGCAAAAAGGCCATGGTGGTAGACACGTAGCACTTGTCACTGCGGGTGTGGGGATTGCTGTACCTCGCCCCCGCGCCCACACTCCTGCAGCTCCTGCTGTTGGTAGCCCGTAGGGTAGCTGAAGCTGAAATGGCACGAACTGCACCCAAGCCCTTGGCCGTGGTGTCCGCCTCTTTGCCCCCGGTTTTCATGTGCAGATCTACCTCGCCACGCTGCTCATCGCCGCTATCTCTTCGCGGCAGCTGACGAGGTGCGCCCAGTTCTTGCCCTCCACCACATGATATCAATGTAAATGAATATATATATATATATATATATATATTTAGATATATATATATATATTATACATACATAAGATATATATATATATATATACATATATATATATATCTCTCTCTACACATGCTGAAGCCCCAGAAGAGAATCCCCTGACCGAACCCCTGAGTCTTCAACCCCGAATGAGAGCCCTGGTGAATTGTGAGGTGCCTGTACATGCACTCGCAGTGGCTGCCTCATGCTCAGCGAACGGAATCACTTCGAAGCTCTTGCAGTAGTAGGGAATTCGGCAAGTTAGGGTTAAGTAAAACACCTTTTCTTTCTTTCTGTATTCTTTCATTCATTCTTTCTTTATATATATATACTTAGTTTATTCAGTAGGTTTCCTTCTGGGTCCAGACTTGTGTACATTCGACTTCAGGGCTCAGCAACCTTACTTAACATCGGGGCTTGTTCAGAGCTTTTGTTCTCAAATGTTGGCACCCTCAACAAACTACAGGAATCTACCAAAAAAATAGCTGAAGCCGGAAGCGCGGATCTCCCGATGATGCAGAAATTGGGTCAAGCTCCGCATAATCTTCGGTCTTGCTGTGCTCCATTCAGAGGCGCAGACAGGGGCCTGAATGATCGCCAATTAGGGTTTAGGGTTTAGGGTTTAGGGTTTAGGGTTTAGGGTTTAGGGTTTAGGGTTTAGGGTTTAGGGTTTAGGGTACTATCATGGGGGTTTACGATATTAGGCGTACCTTATTGGGGTCAGCATTACAGGGGATCCTACTACTTGGGGGTCTATTTTAGGGGTCCCCTATTTTCGTAACCCCCCCCCCCCCCCCCCCATATAGCCTGTTGCCAGATATACTGCACGCCCGCAAATGCCATCGACAGAAGATAGGCCCCTGTCTTCTACCAGCTTGAGTTTGTCCTCTGCCCAAGGGTTTCTCCTGCCCAGAAGCTCGGTTCCCTTCTTCAGTATAGCCCGCCCTAGTTCTGAGTGCCAGCTTTCTTTTTCCCAGATTCCCAAAATCTCCCTTCAACCCTAAACCCCAAACCCCGAACCCCAAACCCTAAATCCCAAACCCTAAATCCCAAACCCCAAACCCTGAACCGCAAACCCCATTAATCCCCTTTCAAAGGCCTCCATTGGTCCGTTGCTGCCTCCGCACAAAGGTTCAAAACTCTGACCGGGCAAAGCTCCCTTGGTCCAGATCTTGGCACACGTGCGGCTGGTGAGGGTTCCTCTAGTCCTTTAGGGTTTACTTGCTTATACAGGGCTTAGGGTGTAGGATTTGTCGGGTTTTTGGGTTTTGGGCTTGGGGTATATAGGGGTTTCAGTTTATAGGGTTTAAGGGTTCATAGGGTTTTAGGCCGTAGGATGGTTTAGGGTTTAGGAGCCTTGCAGCTGCGAATTGGGGATCTTGGGTCTCAGCTGCTTCTCCCAGGAGCCCTCGGGAGCTTTAGCGATCCTGACTACCGAAAGGGTGGGAAGAATTGCGAATAGTATTCCCTTATGGTCGTCCCTTATGGTCCCTTGATAATTATTTAATTATTCTATAATAAACCCCCCCCCAAAAAAAAAAAAAAACCTATTCTAATTCTGAAGGCCCCTGCAGGACGCACGGCGCCGGGTAAATGTGTGCGCCATGAGCCTTGGAGCCATTCCTAGCTCAACACACACCTAAACCCTAAACCCTAAACCCTAAACCCTAAACCCTAAACCCTAAACCCTAAACCCTAAACCCTAAACCCTAAACCCTAAACCCTAAACCCTAAACCCTAAACCCTAAACCCTAACCCTAAACCCTAAACCCTAAACCCCCCCCACCCCCCCCCCCCCCCCCCCCCCCGGCCCCGAACCCTAAACCCCCAAAATCCCTTCACCCTTAAAACCCTTCCGACCGCCCAGGCAGAGTCCCGTGGAGTCGGGTCAAGGCCTGGTTATGTCTGTTTATTGGCACAGGCATGTCTTTAGCCCTAACCCCTCGACCCCGAAACCTTATCCCCCACCAAGCTCTAAGCCCTAAACCCTAAATCCTAAACCCTAAACCCTAAACCCTAGACCCTTCCCACAAAGTGCATGAGCCTCATGCTCTGCAGACCCTTCTGCAGCTCCTGGGAGCATCGTGGTACAACATCTCCGCAGCATGCGCTGGCCCTGGCTGCAGGTTTGGGGTTTAGGGTTTAGGATTTAGGGATGGTTAACTGTCAGAACCCTAAGCCCCAAACCCTATAAGCCCTAAGCCCCATCACATACCGGAGCCTACAGAAAAAGGGCGGCTATTTCCGCGAACGGTAGAAGCGCCTCATGTCGCTGGTTCTTAGTGAGGAATGAAGGAATACGGTACTCTCTATAATAATCCCATGGTGCAGCGTCGCTGCCCCCCCCACCCACCCCCCCCCACTCCATGGTACCCCCCCTCCCCCCCCCAGTGGTTGGGGTTAGGGTTAGGGTTTAGGGTTTAGAGTTGAGGGTTTAGGGTTTAGCGTTTCGGGTTTCGGGTTTAGGGTTTAGGGTTTAGGACTAGGGTTTGGGGTTTAGGGTTTAGGGTCCCCGCGCCCTGTGGTTTGGGCCCCCCTGGGGTGGTGTGGTTGGGGTTTGGGTTGAGGGTTTAGGGTTTGGGGTTTAGGGTTTAGGGTTCAGGGTTTAGGGTTTAGGGTTTAGGGTTTAGGGTTTAGGGGGTGGGGCGGGGGCGTGGGTACCGACACGGGACACGGAACCATACATAAACCCTAATTCCCTAAACCCCAAACCCCAAACCCCAAGCCCCAAACCCCAAACCCCAAACCCCAAACCCCAAACCCCAAACCCTAAACCCTAAACCCTAAACCCTGCCAAGAACCAGGGGGTCAGGTCCGGGTGCCACCAAGTACACACCAGCTTCGAAGCTGTCCCACGAGGAGTTCGTGGAGGCCGGGGAAGGTTTGGGGCAGAGTTTGGGGTTTAGGGTTAGGGGTTTAGGGTTTAGGGTTTAGGGTTTAGGGTTTAGGGTTTAGGGTTTAGGGTTTAGGGTTTAGGGTTTAGGGTTTAGGGTGCGGAGCTGCAGTTTGTATTTCAGGTAGTGTATTGGAGATAGTAAAAGGGTCAATGAACCCGCAACTACTTTGGCTCAAGAATGGCCAGTACTACAGGGCCACAAGTTCAAAAAGTCGAGCCTGGGTTTGAGGGATTTGTCCCTAAGGGTGTGGATCCTGTTCCCCCTTACTTTTCTCCTGGGTTCCTCTTGTCCGTGTTCTGGGTTTGTCTTTTGGTTCGGTCTGGGGAATATAATCCTTTTCCCTCTTTGGTTGCCCCCCGTATAGGGTTTAGGGTTTAGGGTTTAGGGTTTAGGGTTTAGGGGTTTAGGGTTTAGGGTTTCGGGTTTCGGGTTTGGGGCTTCAGGAGGCTGCAAGGGCATACCCTCCCATCTGCAAGGAAAGTAGCAGCTTCGCCGAGTTGGCGGTAACGTTCGGAGGGAAGACTTGTTGAACACACCCTCAGCGTCATTTCATGTACTCATTGTGAGGTGTCATTCAGTGATGTCGAAGGTCTTTTCAAACCCAGGCCAAAACTCCAAACTTCCCTAAACCTTAGTAGTAGAGTAGGTAACCTTTAACCTTTTTGAGGTAGTATAACCGATTGTTGTTGCTGACTCAGCGTGGTTCGACCTCATCTCCTGTACAAGAAACTTTGCTGAACTTTGTTCTAAGGACTTGAGCACTAAGCCTTAAACCCTGAAACCTCAAACCCCTAAGGCGAAAAAAACCTAAGCCCCAAACTCTACACCCTGAACTCGTACAAACGTAAAGACACTGAGCCCAAACCACCCTGACACCCCGAAACCACCAAGCCCTAAAAACTCAAAACCCCCCAAAACCCAAAACCCTAAACCCCTAACCCCTAAACCCTATAAACCCTAAAACCCTTCTGTGAAGGTGGGCTTCGCAGTCCTAATGCCCTTGGACCAGGGCTCCTCAAGCCCGCGGCCGGAGACGCAGGCGCTTGAGGGGGTTTAGGGTTGAGGGTTTAGGGTTTTGGAGTTAGGGGTTTGGGGTTTAGGGTTTAGGGTGTAGGGTTTAGGGTTTAGGGGTTCAGGGTTTCGGGGTTTTGGGGTTAGGGTTTAGGGTTTAAGGGTTTAAGGGTTTGAGGGTTTTGGGGTGTAAGGGTTTAAGGGTTTAAGGGTTTAAGGGTTTAAGGGTTTAAGGGTTTAAGGGTCTAAGGGTCTAAGGGTCTAAGGGTCTAAGGGTCTAAGGGTTTAGGGTTTGGGGTTTAGGAGTTTAGGAGTTTAGGGTTTAGGGGTTTAGGGGTTTAGGGGGTTGGGGTCTAGACGTTTTGGGTTTAGGGTTTGCCGGTTTGTGCTCAGGTGTCGGATCGGGCTCTTTTGTTGGGGGTCTTCAACTAGGGCTTTGTGGTGCTTTACGGTATCTTTAGATCCTTAGCCTTTTTGGGCTTTTTGGGTTTCTCAACAAGGCAGCAAAAAATTGTTTTTAGCTACCGTCCTAAGTGCAGCCAAGAGGGTTGAGGGGTACATGCTTCAGGGCTGCCGCATGCTGCCGCGCAGGTCCAGGCTTGGCATCTCATCTTCAGAAGTTGGCAGACCCTAAACCCTAAACCCTAAACCCTAAACCCTAAACCCTAAACCCTAAACCCTAAACCCTGAAATGGCTTCTGTAACCGTACCAACAGTAGGCTGAATTTGCAGATTCGGCTCGAGGAGGTGGTGGGTTTTCAAGAAATAGGATCCCGTTGATACCCCTGAACTACGGCAGAGTCACCCCTGAAACACAAAGAAGCCCCAGAACAGATCCCGATCGTTTTTGGAAGCCCCCCCCCCCCCCCCCCCCAGGTCAGTTTGCAGACTTTCAGGGTTCCGGTGTGATCTTAGCCAGAGTTCAGGCAGCTTGGGATTGAGGCGTGTTCCGGCCTAGTTCTGGACCTATGACGTTTCAAGATGGTAGGGTGGAGCCCCAACCTGATGTTTGTTTGCGCGAGAAGAGTAATTACCTTGACAGAGTGCTGTCAACCAGGAAACAGCCCTGCATGCAGCGCAAGCCCTAAGCCCTAAACCCTAAACCCCCTTGGACAAGGTCGTGCGCCCGTCTTCGAAGGTCCCAATTCAGAAGTCAAGGGCATGCGTGCTGCTCTGAAAGGGGGCAAAAAGTCGTGCTTGGGCCTGGTTGGGCCTTAAACTCTAAACCTTGGGATGTTCCACTCTATACCAACAATCCTGAACAGGGATTTTAATCGGGGATCGGGGGGGGGGGGGGGGTACTGTACTCCCCATTAAGGACATCCAACTCTAAACCCTGTAAACCCTAAGCCCTGAACCCAAACCCTTTTCGGCGATATGGGGGTTTGCGAGAATAGGGACCCCAAAATAGGCCCCCAAGTAGCAAGATTCCCTTTTCATAAGGAACCCCCCCCCCCCCCCAATTAATTTCGGAAACCCCCTAGGTCCGGCACGGGCCCCCTCACATGCCAAGCTGCTGAAATTCAAGGAGCCCTTCTTCCCTAACCCTCAACCCCGACATCGCGCGAACTGCAGCCCGCAACCCTGAACCCTAAGCCCTTAAAGCCAAAAGCTCGAGTTCTAACTTGCCAAGCTTGGACCAAGGGGGGGGTGGGTCTCATGGGTATGGGGATTCTTGGTGGTAGACAAGGGCATAACTTCAGGCATCGCTACAGAAATCGTCTTCTTGAGACCAGTATCATGGTGCCCTGTGATGGCCCTGTTTGAAGGGGCTTGTGTTCGTCGTGTGCAAGAGGGGTGCTGAACTGAAACCTCAAACCCTTAAACCCTAAACCCCGAAACCCGAAACCGCTCTTTGTTGCCTGGAGCCGAGATTCAGCGGTCCTTGTTGTCAAACTTCGTTGGTCCCGGTGCCAGCTTTTGCCTCGAAGGATGTCGGTGCAGAATGGTTTTGGGGTTTGGGGTTTGGGGTTTAGGGTTTAGGGTTTAGGGTTTAGGGTTTAGGGTTTAGGGTTTAGGGTTTAGGGTTTAGGGTTTAGGGTTTAGGGTGAGCTTGAAAGCAGGCTACGAATGAACGGGGATCGTTGGGGGGAGTCGGGGGGTTGTCAAGCAGGCTTCATACAATCTCGGATGCCCAGCAGTACCCTCGTTCCCTTGCCGCACAAGGGTGGGGTTTAGGGTTTAGGCCTTCAGGGGTCTAAAGTTTAGGGGTTTGGGGGTTCAGGGTTAAGGGTTTAGGGCTTTAGGGGTGCTGGCGGAATTCTGCAGATCCATCGCCCAAACGTAAAAAAACAAGCCGACCTGCAAAAAACAAAAATCGTTCTTCCTCTCGGCGCGGGAGTCCATCGCTGCCCATCCGCCGCGGCCGAGCTGTGTCATGTCGCCGCCTGCCATGGAACAGTCGACCCCCCAAAGTTTAAAACACCCCATTACCCCATATTACAATCCCATACAACCCTATAAAGCCTCAATTAAAGCCCCCCAAAAACCCTAGAAACCCGCAAAAAACCCTGTAAATGCCTATAGACCCTGTAAACCCTCTGAACCCCCTAAGCCCTCTAAACCCACTAAACCCATGCTTACCCCAAGCTTGGACAGTGACGCCCCCCTTGCGAGCAAGGCCCAAAGAGGAACACCAAGGAGGAGCTCTAAAGAGGAATCCTAGAAGAGGTACAGGGGGAACTCTAAAAGAGGTAGCTCTCTAGGACCTAAAGAGGAAGAAAGGCCCTGCTGGTGCAAGAATCGAGACCAAGGGCCTGCGTTTCCTAGTGACATCTACTATACCGTGGCGATGGGAAAGATTGACTTTGTGGTACTTTACTATAACTTTAGATCTTTAGCCTTTTTGGGTTTATTGGGCTTCTTATTAAGGCAGCTAAAATTTCAATTTTTAGCTACCCTCCTAAGTGCAGCCAAGTTAAGCTATCCTACTGCCAATTTGCTCTGCCCTTGCACTCTTGCACTGCTGCCCGGAAGCAATGCCCAAAGGCACTTGGCCTAAACCTTAAACCCTACACCCTAAACCTAAACCCTAAACCCTAAACCCTAAACCCTAAACCCTAAACCCTAAACCCTAAACCCTAAACCCTAAGCCCTAAACCCTAAACCCTAAACACAAGGTTCAGATGGCCAACGCCAGATTCTCCTGAGCGATCACCGCGGAAAGGGCTCAGCAAGCATGGAAGTACAGGCGCAATCAGCCCACGGCCCTGTAAAGGATTAGGGTTTAGGGTTTAGGATTTAGGGTTTAGGGCTAGGCCCAAGAGGAACCTTCTCAACTTCTTTTAAAGCCCTAAAGTTTTGTCAGAGCAGTTGAGATACCCAAATTCCGAGACCCTGAACCTGTTAAGCCCTTGGGGGGGGGGGGGGGGAGCTTTTTCTGAGTTTTTTCGAGGGGTGAAGCTGTTGTCCATGTGCATCCACAACTATGATAGACTGTCATGACACTGTAATGTTTAAGACTTAGTATACTATCAGATGCCAATGTATGAAATGTACAAAAGAAGAGTAGTAAAATATGTTGCCGATTCTTGTGGCTTTCTGGTTAGCTCTTGGGCCGTCCGGGTGGGGGTGGAGGTTGCCCCCTCCCCCCACAAGGCATTAGGGTTTAGGGGCTGAGAAGGCGCCGTGGGCTGCCGCAAAGAATGTCCACTCTTCAGTATCAAAGAGCTTCCCTTCCTAAAATGTAAACCGTAAACCCTAAACCCCAAACCCTAAACCCTGTTGCTCATTCTTGCGCCAGGCTCCTTGCAAGAGCGCGAGGAATTTTCGATTCTCGGGCTGCAGTGGGCATTGTAAGAGGGCAACTTGTTTGCCTGTTAATCCCGGTTTAGGGTTTAGGGTTTAGGGTTCAGGATGTAGGAATTAGGGTTTGGTGTTAGCTCCCTGGGTTGTTGAATGTCGTTACACGTAGACCTCCATCGCGTCCTTAGCAGCAGCCCAATTTGCTTTAAGGCCTTCATGCGGTCCCTTAAGGTGGCACCCTCGGTCTTGGGGACTCTTGTTGTAGATCCTCTGAGGGAACATAAGGGCCATATGGGAAGACCCCTAAACCCTAGACCCTAGACCCTAGACCCTAAACCCTAGACCCTAGACCCTAGACCCTAGACCCTAACCCTAAACCCTAAACCCTAAACCCTAAACCCTAAACCCTAACCCCCCCCATCAGCTGTAACTTAAGGGAGAACCTAAAGGGGTATGTGTCTTCAGCCCTTGAGGCCTTGGGTTGCAGGACCGCAGGACTGTTCAACTGGACGTAAGACCCTGAGGTTCGGGTTTCGGGTTTCGGGCTTCGGGTTTAGGGTTTAGGGTTTAGGGTTTAGAGTGTTAGGGTTTGGGGTTTAGGGTTTAGGGTTTAGGGTTTAGGGCCGAAGTCAAATTCACACAGCCACCTCTTGATCGAAGTTGCCTCCAAAATCTAAAGCCTAAACCCGAAGCCCTAAACCCTAAACCCTAAACCCTAAACCCTAAGCCCTAAACCCTAAACCCTAAACCCTAAACCCTAAACCCTAAACCCTAAACCCAACCCCTTGAGCTCTTCGCTGCCATGTAATTGGCTCTTTGAGCCCTAAACCCGAAACCCTAAACCCTAAACCCTAAACCCTAAACCCTAAACCCTAAACCCTAAACCCTAAACCCTAAACCCTAAACCCTAAACCCTAAACCCATGACTTCTCGGATCACCGCGCGAGCCGAGGGCTTCAGAGATTTTGAACGTTTCAGCCCTAACCCTAAACCCTAAACCCCAAACCTGAAGCCCTGAACCCCAAACCGGAGACCCTAAACCCTGGACCCTAAACCCTAAACCATAACCAAGGAAGCTGAAGCTTGAAATTGACAAAATTTTTACCGTTGCCAAGCAGGCCGGGGGAGGGGGTTGGGGGATTTAGGGCTTAGTGGGATTTAGGGATTTAGGGGGTTTGGGGGGTTAGGAGCTTCAGAGGCTTCAGGGGTTTAGGGGTTGGGGTTTGGGGTTTAGGGTAAGTTTAGGGTTTCGGCTTTGGGGTTTGGGATTCAGGGTTTGGCTTTTTGCATGGGGCTTGGGATGTTTCGAGGCCTTGGAGGCTCCCATCCATCCAAGCCAGCATTTCAACCCTTGCAGCTGAACTGCTCCCAGCAGGGAAGACCTGAACACGCCCTGAACCCTAAACCCTAAACCCTAAACTGAATGAGCCCGGGGCCGTCGAGCAGGGCGAACGCACCGAAGCCGGCAGGCGAGGTAGCGCCGGAGCCAGAAGCCCTCCGGCGGGCGACGGAGCTCCAGTCCCGCAGGCAGCTGCGGGCTGCGCGGTGGACCCGACAGGTCGCTGGCGAGAAACCCGTCAGGTCGCCCCTAGAATGAGATACCCCAAACCTTCGGGCAAAACATGGCAACCTCTTTTTGGGAGGAGAGGAGCCTCGCCTCCGCCGTCGTCGTGTTTCTTGGACCAGAGGCTCCCAGACCCGTTCAGGCAGAAGGCGGCGCATCAATTTTCCTGAACAAGTGCCCCATCTGAATCTGCCTGGGAGGCCTGCCTCCCGGGAGGCCCCTGCCTGGGAGGCCCCTGCCTGGGAGAGGCCTGTCTGAAAGGCTGAGGCCCTGCCTGGCAAGCACCTGCAACGGATCCAGATCCCCAACCAGGACGCAGCATCACCAAGGCCGAAAGACTCACCCCTGCCTGGGAGGCCCGCTGCCTGGCACTGTTAGTCCTGCTTGCTGAACCTGAAAAGCAGGCTTTCAAGCAAGGGACCCAGATCCCCAACCAGGACGCAGTATCACCAAGCAAGGGCGAATGCGGCAGTCAGCTCCAAGCCCAAACTTTGGGTTTTTGAGAAAGACTCACTGCAAAACTGTCAGGCCCCTTGTCTGGGAGGCCCCCCCTGCCTGGGACTGGGAGGATCTCCTGCTTGCCGACCTTTTGCCTGAACCTGAAGGATCCTCAACCAGGACGCAGCATCACCAAGGGCGAATGCGGCACCCAGCCCCAAGCCCAAACCTTCGGGTTTTTGAGACAGACTCACTGGGAGGCCCCCCTGCCTGGGAGGCCCCCCTGCCTGGGAGGCCCCCTGCCTGGGACTGGGAGGATCTCCTCAACAACCATTAGAAAAGCCCAAACCTCTAATTTCACTCCCTTCCAAGCAAGTTTTCCAAATCCCCGCCCAGCACGCAGCATCGGCGAGGGCGAAGGCGGCAGCCAACCCCAAGCCCAAACCTCTGACTTTTGGCTCTCCCAGCAGCCCTCGACTGATAGACATCTCCCTTGCAATGCCTAGGGGCTACGAACTTCAGGGTAGTTGATCTGCATCGATGCCGAGCTTCAACCCAATAGACAAGAGAAAAATAACAAAAGCACGATCAGAGTTCAAAAGAACCCTAAACCCGTAGAGGTTAAGGCGAGGGTGGAGCGCCAGCGGGGGTGGGCTTATGCAAATCGGGGCGCGCGCCTGGGTGCTTTCCACTCATTGAGACACCCTAAACCCTAAACCCTAAACCCTAAACCCTAAACCCTAAACCCTAAACCCTAAACCCTAAACCCCAAACCCTAAACTCTAAACCCAGCCGGCGCCTCAGCTGTGAAGGACGTTTGGAGGCGCCTTGAGCAGACCGTGGAGTGCGCAAACCCCGAGCTCTCCTGACGCATTTTTTCCTCTAGACTCCTACGCCCCTGAACCCGAAACCCTTAAGGGTTTGGGGTTTCAGCCTAAACCCCAAACCCTAGACCACCCTAAACCCTACATCCTAAACCCTAGAGCATGTGCCAGGCAAGGTCCGATTCCCAGCACCCTCAAGCCTACGCCCAGAGAGAGCACCGACCACCTTCTGCTTCACCGGCCTCCGGCGCAACCTCCAAGCCTGCATCTTCCGAACCCTAAACCCTAAACCCTCAACCCTAAACCCTAAACCCTAAACCCTTCTTCAGCCACATCTCATGAAGTTGGGTTCAGAGGCAATAGCCACCCTACCTCATGCGAAGCTCGGCCCCTGAGCAGCAACACTGCGCACTGAGCAGCAACAGCGCGCACCCGGTCCAGGGAAACTCGGGAAGCTAAGGAACAAGAGGGTTTAGGGTTCAGGTTTTATAGGGTTTAGGGTTTAGGGTTTATAGAGTTTAGGGTTCAGGGTTTATAGGGTTCAGGGTTCAGGGCTCCCACCGCCAGGACTCCATCCCCACCACCACGACCAAAGGCAAGCAAAAGGGCAGCAATTGCACAGACTCAAGAACCCTCAGCCCTGAACCCGAGGCAGTTCGCAGCCTTGATCCCTAAAAGTGGACTCTTTTCACACTTCGGCGGCATGAGGGTGTTGGGTTCTGGGTTGCTTTATAGAAGCAACCAGCACCAACAAGGGAACCCTAATTGTTAGTATGGTTACTGGGCGACCAAGGTAGAAACCCTAAACCCTAAACCCTAAACCCTAAACCCTAAACCCTAAACCCTAAACCCTAAACCCTAAACCCTAAACCCTAAACCCTCTGTTGAGGGCTTCGCCCGCCCCCCCCCCCCAGGTTTCTGCTGCCTCCCGCCGCCATCCCACCGGAGCTGCCAGGATTTGTGGAACAGAGCCCCAAGCACCCGGCTGCGTTGGGGTTTGGGGTTTAGGGTTTAGGGTTTAGGGTTCAGGGTTTGGGGTTTGCGGTTCAGGGTTTAGGGTTTGGGGTTTAGGGTTTAGGGTTTGGGGTGAAGACCCTATCCACGAAGTTAAGGAATCTACCATCAACTAGGCGGGTCGTTCGTATGATTTGAGGTACATGCCGCAAGTTCATAGGGGCATCGGGCTCTTGGGGACCCTAAACCCTAAACCCTAGTACCTGCTCGGGATTTCGTTTCGGCTGGGGATCAGGTCACTTGATGGGTTGCTTAACTCTGACCCCCTGGTTCTGAGTAGGGAGTGGGGGAATGAGGTACCCCATATATTCCCGTAAAGGGTGCAATCTATATATATATATATATAGGGAGATTCAGAGTACATCATTCCTTCATTCGCTACTAAGAACCAGCCAGATAACAGTAATTATTCTCTACGTCCCAGCACCGCTCTTTCATTGTCGTGTTCAGCACCGCCCTCAGAAGTAGTGGTTGGTCTTGTCAGTGTTGGAAGTCTTACAGCGACTTCCCTAAACCCTAAACCCTAAACCCTAAACCCTAAACCCTAAACCCTTATAAGCAGTTGTCCCGGTTGTCCTGTGCCTGTTGGCCAGACGTGCTCTTGCCCAAGCTCCAAGGACTGAAGCAGCTCATACATGGGGTTTCGGGTTTAGGGTTCAGGGTTCAGAGCTATAAGGTTTAGGGCTTAGGGTTTGATGGTGTTTTCTTATTTCTACTAGAGAATTCTACGATAACAAAAACACCCCAAAAAACCCTATTCTAATGATGTAGGCCACTATCTTATATATGCTTCAGGCGGTTGCTTGAGGCCTACACCGTACAAACCCTGCAACAACCCTATGCAAGCCCTAAAAACACCCTATGTAGGGGTTGCCGAAACTGCACGGCTATTCTAGGGGTCCCGTAGTTTCTTAACCCTGAGGCGGGCTTCCGAGCATAGGACCTCTGTCTGGTGTGCACCGTGTTGCTTTTTCCCCATGACAGCTAGGTAGGTAACCTTTCTAAGCCCTGTTCGAACTGCAAACTCCCTGAACATCCGGGGTTCATGGGGTCTTTTTTGGGGCTTGCAAGGTTCCGGCGGTTCCTTCCCGCCCAGTAAACCCTAAACCCTAAACCCTAAACCCTAAACCCTAAACCCTAAACCCTAAACCCCAAACCCTAAACCCTAAACCCCAAACCCCAAACCCTAAACCCTAAACCCTAACCCTAAACCCCTAAACCCTAAAACCCTAAACCCTAAACCCTAAGCCCTAAACCCTAAACCCTAAACCCTAAACCCTAAACCCTAAACCCTAAACCCTAAACCCTAAACCCTAAACCCTAAACCCTAAACCCTAAACCCTAAACCCTAAACCCTAAACCCTAACCCTAAACCCAGTAAGTTTCGAGGCATGACTTCACCATTAACGAGAACGCCATCTTCCAGTCCGCTGAATCAGCGGAGGTGTTCGAGTCGCGACCTGGCTTCTAAGGGGTTTAGGGTTTAGGGGTTAGGGTTTAGGGTTTAGGGTGTAGGGTTTAGGGTCAACCCTTCTCACCTCCTAACAGCTTAAAGCCCTTAAGGCCCTGTAACGCTGCAAGCTTAAAACCCTTAGCACCCTTTAAGCCCCAGCCTTGGGAGGCCCTATACTTTGCTCTTGGGGATTGAGGCTATTGAGTTTCCAACTTTTTGGGCTTCTACTATAAAGGGTTATGGTGGGGTTTATTGCAGCCTAAATCCTAGAGCCTAACCAAACCCTTCTTTTGTCGGAAGATTCATAACCTAAAACCGGGCTCCTGAGCCCTCCCCCAATGTAGCTCCACAAGCCCCTAAACCCTAAACCCTAAACCCTAAACCCTAAACCCTGAACCCTGAACCCTGAACCCTAAACCCTAAACTCCCCCTCTTCTGTGATGCAAGGGATCGCCTGCGAAGGCAGGGAGCCGAACTCGAAGCTTCTGGGTTCAGGGATTTGGGAATTTGGGGTTTAGGGTTTAGGGTTTAGGGTTTGGGTTTGAGGGATTTGGGGTTTAGGGTTTAGGACTGTGCCGCACATCGTAGAAACGGTTATCGGGATTTAGGGTTTAGTTTTTTTCAGGGTTCGGGGTTTGGTGTTTGTCCTCTCTAAGATCAACTGCCCCTTTTTTGGAACAACCGGACTGCGGACACGGCGGGTTCAGCTGGGTAGGTGGAAGAGCCCGCAAGCTCTCGTGTAGGAGTCATGCTTTGAAATTGTTGTCCATGTAAACGCTACGGGAGCCACAAAACCTGAATCCTCAATCCTAAGCCGCAAGCCTGGGATTGGGAGTATTATTGCCTTGTGGAGATGAGAATAGAGACAGGCGCATGGCGCAACTCGATGATAGCGCCTTGGAACCTGCACAGAAGTGGGGTGGGGGGTGGGGGGAGGGGGGATGAGCGGGGCGTTCCGTCTCGGGTTTAGAGTGATGCTTTTCCCCAAACCTCAACCCCTATAACCCCTAAACCCCCTAGAGCTCCTAAATACCCTAAGACGCTCCTAAGCTCTGACGATATTCATTGACGTCTTCAGTGAGCCTTCACTGGGTCTTCACTGGGTCGTGGTCTTCCGAAGCCCCTATAAACCTTCAGGGCTCAGCCCGGCTGGCCGGCATCTTGGGTTCTTGGGTTGAGGGTTGAGGGGTCCGGGGTTTAGGGGTCAGGGGTTTAGGGCTTAGGTTTTAGGGGTTTAGCGTGTCGGGTATGAGGGTTTAGGGGTTTAGGGGTTGAGGGGTTAGTGGTTTAGGGTTTCTGGGCTGGGCGAGCTCTCACTTCTAGGGAACTCGCCCTAGCCCTTTGCTTTGACAGTGAAGCTTTCCTACCACCTGAGGCCTCCCAAGCTCCCTCAGAAGTTCCTTAAGCCTTAAGCCCGAGAACCCTAGAACCCCTAAACCCTAAACACTAAACTCTATACCCTAAACCCTAAACTCTAAACCTAAACCCTAGACCCTAAACCCTAAACCCCCCTAAACCCTAAAACCCTAAACCCTAAACCCTAAACCCTAAACCCTAAACCGACCCAGGCCTCCGTGACGACGACGACCGGCCGCCTCAGTTTCGGCGGAGGGACCGGAAGCTGTCGACGCGGAGCAGCCCTGCCCGGTTATTGGTGAGTTTAGGGTTCAGGGTTCAGGGTTCAGGGTTCAGGGTTTAGGGTTTAGGGTTTAGGGTTTAGGGTTTAGGGTTTAGGGTTTAATCCGAGCTTCTGATTAGTGGGTGGGGCCCCCCCCCCCCCCCCCCACAATAAGGAATGCAGGGTTCCGCAATAGTTGGACCATGGCCCTGTATTGATTCTCTATTAAAAACAATAGGCTGCAGATCCCTGAGGTGCTGTAGCTTTGCGTCTCCGCAAGCAAAACAAGAAGCCTGCCGACAGATTTTTGAACCCCCCCCCCAAAAAAATTCCTTTAAATGTGGGGGGTTTGTCCCATACGAAATCCACCCTAATGGAAAGTAGTCTTCCGGCGGGCTTCCGGCCAAAAAAAAATTCTTTAAATGTGGGGGTATTAATTAATCAGATGCTCGGATTAGGGTTTAGGGTGTATGGTCTAGGGTCCAAGATTAGTAGGATTTTTTTTGGGTGGGGGAGGGGGGCTTTGGGCAGTTAAGGGGTGTTTCAGAGCTGGTGAGGGATGGCAGGCTAGGTTTTGAGCCACATGTAAGAAGACTCGTCAGAGCATGCCGCAAATTGTTATCAGAAGGGCGTCGTCAAGGCTAAAGGTGAGACATCAAGCTGGGTTTAGGGGTTTTCTTTGGGTTTAGGGTTTAAAGGGTGTAGGGGTTAGGGTTTAGGGTTTAGGGTTTAGGGTGTAGGGTTCCTGCGCTTGGGGGTTCAGGGTTCGGGTCCAGGGCTAAACTGCGGTGGAACAACTATGACCCCATCGTTTCCGGGAACCTTTGGCCGACGTTTTGTGCGAAATGTGCCCGGAATTTGGGATCATATACCCTATTCTTTACTACAACAGCAGCCCTATGAAGGACCATCAACGCTTTTAGGGGTTCATTTTGTCCCTATTCTGTTGGCCGATTTTGTCCATCTTACCGCCTCAGTGGCCCTATCTCTGGAATAGCCGTGCTGGAACACCAGTGGCAGGGTCCCTACTTCTGGGGGCACCCATCAGTTTTAGGGATCAATCGGTGTCGATCCTCTACCTTCTGCATCAAGCAGCTCTGTCACGAATGCATCATCCATGAACGACATGTTTTTGGGGTATCCGCAAAGGGCTCATCATGAAACCCTAAACCCTAAACCCGAAACCCTAAACCCTAAACCCTAAACCCTAAACCCTAAACCCTAGAGCTTCCAGGCGTTGGGCCGCTCACGGATATCGTCCCACAGGCTCGGAACAAGCCCTATAAGGGTTTAGGGTTTAGGGTTTAGGGTTTAGGGTTTAGGGTTTAGGGTTTAGGGTTTAGGGTTTAGGGTTTAGGGTTTAGGGTTTAGGTATAGCCCTAACCCCTACCCAAGTTAAATCTATTTTGTTCCCCAAGTTCCCAAGCCCCCACAAAGGAACCATACTTTTGACAAACCTCCCAGATTAAGAGGGAGATGGCAGAGGAGGGCAGGTTGTAGGATTTAAGGTTTATAAGTTCAGGGTTTTAGGCATTGGGGAAGTCTTGCATGTGAAGATGAAGTCGGAGACGCCATGATGCTACAATACAAACGTCAAGCATACTAGTGCTTACGAATAACAGACTGAGTATGTACAATATGTAATATTATACTAATACATTCCTATGTGGAGAAGTAAAATGATATCGTATCGATTTTTAGTTTAATTTGTGCATATATACATATATACATAAATAAATAAATAAATAAATAAATAAATAAATAAATATATATATATATATATATATATTTATATTTATTTCAGGCCTAGCGGCACGGGCCGGCCCCCGCCCCCCAAAGCACGAAACCTTGAACCTTGGCACTGTCTTCTCTTTCCCGTGTCTTTGTCCTCTCCTTCTCTCTGTCTCTCTTTCTCCTGCCTTCGCCACCCCTCCCTCCCCCCCCGCGCGCGCGCGCGCGCGCGCGCGCGCGCGCACCCGCATCAGGAGCATCAGTGGGGTTGGTTTGGGGGCCTTAAAAGCATTCTATGCATGCGTTTTGCCTTCGAAAAACCTTCAGAAAACGCTGTAAACACGTGTTTTTGGGCTTGGGAAGCCTTTTGGGACCCAGGAAAGGGAGCATCATGAGCATCAGCGGCCTCCCCCAGGCCATCCAAAACCCCCTTAAACACGCCGATTGTATGTGCTTGAACGCTTGCGTGCCCACGAAACCCCCAAAAGCAAGACCCCGAATGCCCTTAAGGGCATTCGGGGTCCTGCTGTTCGGGTGTTTTGTAGGCACGAAGCCGTTCGAGCGCGTAAAATGAGCGATTTTAGGGGCGTTTGTACGTGGACCCACAAAACACTCGGTATTTACGAGGTTTTCTGCTGTTGGAACACCCCCCCAAACCGAGCATCATGAGCATCAGCTGGGTCTCTGGGCCGTGGGCCCGGACCCCCCCACGAAGCCCATGAGAAACGATGGCTCGATGATGCGCCCGGACCCCGCGCATCAGCAGCATCAGCAGACCCCCCCCCCGACGTGGGTTTCGATGATGCGCACTTTGGGGGCGGGTCAAGGGCAACAAGGGTGGGGGTCGGAGGCACGCGTGAAAACCCTCATAAAAACACGGTATTTACGGTGATTTCAGCGTTTTTCAGCGTTTTTTCTTGCCTTGGGTCCGCGGGCCAGGGCTGCTGATGCTCATGATGCTCGCCTGGTTTTGGGCTTCCGGTACCCCCCCCAAACCTTGAAAAACATGGTTTCGGCCTGGCCCGTGAGGGTTTAATGGGGTGCTGCGGGTGTTTTGTGGCCTCGGTTTTTCGTAAAAACCCATGGTTTTTACGAGGTTTTCGTGCTTTTCGCACCACTGCGTGTTGCGTCCCCTTGGATGCCGTTTCGGAGGCCTCCCGAAGGGCCCCGCGCGAATTTGAAGCAATTTTGGGCGGGGTCGGCGGCTCGGGCGCTCGCCCCTTAAAGCTAGCGCTTTAGTGCGACGCGGGCTCCGCCCTGGACCACGGGCGGCGCGGGGGCCGGATTTAATGGCTACCGCCAATGCCGCCGACCCCATCACAAGAATTGAAGCACGCTCTGCCCGGCTCAACCCCGACAGGAGGCCGCAGGGTTAAGGGCGTAGGGCTTGGATTAGGCCTGCAACTCCCTAAGCCCTAAACCCTAAACCCGCAACCCTACACCGCCGTGGCGGCGGAGATGACGGCGGAAGCGCCGGGCCGCCCAGTCAGGGTTTAGGTTTAAGTTTCGAGCACACAGCACACACACACACACACAGACAGACACATATATTCGGCAGTTGGGGGCGGCAGGCAGTGGTGGAGTTTCAAACACAAAAGATTGGTCAGGGGCGGAGCAGACGGTCGGGGGGGGGGGGTCACAGGGGGAGGGGACTGGAGGTGGGAGGGGTAGGTGGAGGAGGTGAGGTAAGAAGTGGCAGGGTAAGCAGAGGGTGTTGGGGGCGGAAGAGCGGTGTGTGTGGGGGAGCGGCTATGGCGGCTATTCAGGGCCTCGGAAGACGGTAGGGCAGGGGAAGGGGATGGTGGTGGGAGGGGGCAGTGGGGAGGGGGGCAGGGGTTGGTGGTGGGAGGGTGATGGAGGAGGTGTGGAGCAGAGGGTGGTGGGTAAGCAGAGGGAGGGGGTAGTGATGAGAGCGGGAGCGGTCAGGGTGGGCGTGCAGCAGTCCGCAGGGAGGAGGATGGGTAAGCAGAGGGTGGGGAGGGGGAGGGGGGGACAGGGAAGGGGGAGGAGGTGGGTAAGCAGGACAGAAGGGGGGGCAGGGTGGGAGTGAAAGAGGGCACAGAACAGAGAGGGTTGGTGGCGGATTAGGGAGTTGGGGGCGGAAGGCTTGGGGGTGGGCAATTCTTGATTGATCAGGGAGCGGATCCCTGAAACACAAGAAAATTGGTCGCTGGGCCACAGAATAGGAATGGTGGATGGGTAAGTGGAGAGGTGGAGTGGGGAGGGGGGGCAGGGGAAGGGGTTGGTGGTGGGAGGGTTTGGGGCGGAAGGCAGGGCAAAAGATTGGTCAGGGGCGGAGTAGGCGGTGGGGGGGGGGGGCGGCCAAGCGGGATGGGTAAGTGGAGAGGTGGAGTGGAATGGTGGGGAAGGGGAAGGGTGGTGGGGAGGGGGGGCAGGGGAAGGGGTTGGGAGGGTGCTGGAGGAGGCGCTGGCAGCGCAGCCATCGCGACGGAGGTAAGAGACGGCTGCGTAGACAGTCGGTGTGCGTGCGGACATCGCTTTACAGCTCTGGAAGGGCAAGTCGCGTCGACGATGGCTGGCAGCAAGAGAAAATACTCTTACGAGTGCCCGCAGTGTCAAGCGAAGATCGCATCAACCACGCGGGGCGGAAGCATCGACAATGGACGGAAATGTGGACACCAGTTCATGGTTTCTGCAGGCGAAGTCGTGGCGGCTCCCTTGGCAGCTAGACGCTATTCGTACGAGTGCCCGCAGTGCAAGTCAACGGTGGAATCAACTGAATCAACCACGCGAGACGGACGCATCAACAACCGGCGGAGTTTTGGGCACAAATTCACTGTCGCTGCAGGCGAAGTCGTGGCGGCTCCCTTGGCAGCCAGAAGCGGGTGCCCACAGTGCAAGGCAACAGTCGAATCAACCACGCGGTCGCTGCAGGCGAAGTCGTGGGGGAGAGGGTGATGAGAGCTGTAGCAGGGAGCGGCGGGTTAGGGAGTTGGGGGCGGAAGGCAGGGGTGGAGTGGGGGGGCATCGGGGAGGGGTAGCGATGAGAGCGGTGAGAGCTTGGGGAGGTCAGGGTGGGCGTGCGCTGCAATCCCTGATCCCTGATTCACCAGGGAGTTGGGGGCGGATGCCTGAAACACAAGAAAATTGGTCGGAGTAGGCAGGCGTAGAGGGAGAAGGATTGGGGGGGGGGGGGGGGGGTGGAAGGGGGGACAAAAAGATTGGTCGGCGGGAATGGGTTAGTGGAGAGGTGGAGTGGAATGGTCGGGAAGGGGAAGGGTGGTGGGGAGGGGCAGGGAGGGGGGTGGAGTCTCAGGGTTGGTGGCGAGAGTGGGGGGCATCGATGAGAGCGGGGGAGTGGTCAGGGTGGGCGTGGATTGGAATCCCTGAAATTGCAGAGATTGGATGAGGGTGGAGGGTAGGCCTACAGTGGGAGGGGATGGGGAGGGGGGAAAAATTGCAAAAAGTTTGGTTCAGGGGTTTCCGCCTCCGGCCTCTGGGGTCAACACCGCCCCATCTTCATTATTCATCACACATTTTCACACATCATTTTCATCATCATCATCTTCTTCATTCTTCATCATCATCTCCCCCTCATTCGTTTTATCGGGGTTGGTTCTAGGGTTTTATCATAAATTTCTTAATTTAAGTCCTTTTACCCTAAAATTTCATCACATTTCATCCTCTCATTCATTATTTTCATCATAATTTTATCATAATTCCTAGATTTCTGGGGAGTTTGAGGTTCTAACGTTTTGTCAAATATTCATAATAATTTTATGATGAAGCTTTGTTGGGGTTTTTGGTCTTGAAGGTTATGGTTTTAGGTTTATAGGTGTGCCTTGGCTTCTCCGACTTCCACGACTACGACGAGGTGACCCCGCCACGATTAGGTTTTTTACAGAAGCAGGTCTTGCAGTGAAGCATTCTGTCAGTGCATGGGGCAACTATTCTTGAGCGTTGCACAACTTGATTTTTCATCTGTAGCACACTTTCGGTTTAGAGCTTCTTAATCTTGATTTGGAGCGATGGGAAAGAAGGGTGAGACGAAGAAGCCTCTCCTTGACAATGTGGAGTCAGAGGAGGGAGAGGAAGAGGAAGAGGTGACCGATGATGCAGAGGTTCCAGCACTTGATGAACCAGCAGGGTCAAACGAGACCTTGGAGAAGATTAAAAAAGAAGTTGGAGTTTGTCGCCATCAAGTTCCCCTACAAGGTGGCAGACTTGAATGCTTCCTTTGAAGATGGTGAGAAGGATACCTTTGACAACATGACAAAAGCCCAGATGATGGCACAGATTGAGCAGTACACGAAGGATATCAAACCTTTGGCGTTGAAGCGGCGCTACTTGCTTGAGAAGATGGGCAAGGTGACCGAGAAGAAGATTCAGAAAAGCACCCTCATAAACACGAAGGTTACCTTTGAGGGTGTCACCAAGGACATTCGGACAACCTCCTCTACCTCATACAACGAGTATCTCAAGGCGGTTTTCTTCAACTTCAGCATCCGCCCGAAGGAGCAGAAGGACATGGTGCTCTTTTATGAAAAAAAGCAGGTCATGCCGCACGGGAAGTCAACCATCACAGTGACAGGTGACAACATTTACACAGTGGGTCGCGATGGCAGTAAGAACTTCTTCAAGTTCCGCGACGACATCTCCTTCGTGATGTTGTGAGTGGCAACATCCCCCGATTGCTTGATGCTCCAGCTTCGCCTTTGGTGCTCCACGTGATGATTTGTAAGGGCGCTCCAGACTTGTACAAGGCGTGAGACTTGTAAAGGTGCATCTTGATGCTGTTGACTTGAGACCAGATTCACAGCCGTCAGAAAATCAAACAGGTTAGAGAGTGTGCCTTGACATGTCGCCTTGCAATGATTGAGGAATTTGTGCTCATTCATTCTATAGCCATTTATGGTTACACACCCAAGTCTTGCTTGAGTTTCTCGCTTTTGCTTTAGCGCCGTGGCAATGTTCCAAGCGAAGAAGACGATTAAGAGCATCCTGAAGAAGCCCGAGACTTCAAGATTGTCACAGCGTGCCAAAGCCAATATCAGAAAGAAGTCACAGTACCTCAACTTGGACATTCCTCAAGAAGGTGAAGATGGTCATCTTCCAGATGAGCTCAAGTTCTACTTCAAACCAATGATGGAGAACACCGAGAAGGTAGAGAAAAAAATCGCCGGTGGGAGCGCCTGAAGAAACACCTAATACACAAATTGAAGAAGCGCCTAAACAAGAGGAAGAAGTTAAAAATGAAGAAGCAAAACCTAAAGCAAAACCGAAGAAACAAGCGAGAAGCGTTAAAGTTGTTGAACTGGTTGAATGCAAAGACTGCAATCAAAAAATGACACCAAAAAGTTTAAGGTATACACATCCAAGTTATTGTAAGGGACAACCAAGAGAGACTTTACCAGTCAATAAATGTCAATAAACAAAAAGCATCATATGGAACAAAAGTTAAGGAACAGTTAAGGAAAGAAATTGAAGAAGAGATGAAAGCAAAATATAAAGTTAAAGAACAACAACCACAACAACAAGAAGAAATAAAACAACCAAGTAAACCCGTAAGAATGGAAGAAGCACCACAGCGTATACCAACAGCAAGAGAATTATTAGCATCATCATATGCTGAAATAAGAAGAGCAAAACAGCAGGAAAAGATGGAAAAGATAGCAAGGTTTAAAACGAGTATGTTTTAATTATTAATAATTTTTTTCATCTAATATTATGAATAATATGAGTATGTTTAAGAGCAAACCAGAGTTTAACAGAATGCCACAGGTGCAACAATATTATGATTTAGAGAGTTCAATAGGTGTTGCCAGTCGTAAAAAGGAAATGGAAGATATGAAGATGAGGATTGAAGAAGCAGAAAATAGAGGTAAAAATATTGCTATGAGGAATGACTGGGTTCAACATCAAAAGAAAGTGCTTTTTCAGGGTCAATTAGATGATATAAACAGACAATTAGAGCGTCCAATGATGCCAGTAAGAACAAAAAAGAAGAGCTTAAGAAAAAACAAAATGAATTAAAGATATTATGATGAATTTAGTATAAGTTGCATTTTAATATAATTAATTAAAATCTAACTTCAAATATAATAATGATTAAAACATTAAAATCTGATTTAAAAGTTCGACCTACTTACGATGAAATGGTAGGTATGATTGAAAGTCAAGGAGATGAGAACCGACCACCAATAGAGACAATAATTGACAGACGAGCAACACTATTTAGAAACAATCAGTTCGGTAGTTAATTTGATAACATTGATTTTTAGGGTTGAAGAAGCAGGAGGAGGACAAAGTTAAGAATGACTTAAGCAGAGCACAATTGAATCATTACGGGGTTACGAATGGTGTATCAACTGCTGTAGCAGGAATGCAAACAAGTGCAACATCTAGCGGATATCATACACCAATAGAAGTTTATGAAGGAATGGAAGAAGAAGAAACGTATCCAGACTATATTCAAGATTTAGACGGTGCATTGAAAAGGGTGCAGGTGCTATCAGAACAAAGAAAACATGTAGAAGATGCCAAAAGTGATTTAGATGACGTTCATCATCAGTCATTACCGGCAGGTGTTGAAGTTCATTCAATGGATGTTCCAGCAGAAAATGATGATGATAGTGAAGAAGAAGAAGCAGAAATAACCGCGCTAGAACAAAAAGTAGCATACACACGTGGTTTTGACCCTGACCAAGTCTTCAACGATGACAGCGTTACTTATAGAGGGTTAATGTTTCAGTTATTTGTTAGAGATTTGTTGACGGATGAAATGGTGGATTTATTGAATAAACTACCAACAGACCAGAAAAAGAAGCAATATCTAGTATCAATCATAGAGGGCCACAAAGAATTAGATGAATGGAACGCAGATTTTAACAGTGATAAATTAAGTCGTAAAATAAAGTTATTTAAAAGAGAGAGAAGACGTGTAAAATCCAAAAGGATAGAACAATCAGCATCATCAAGTGGAGTAGATGCAGTAGTCCCTTCACAACAAGCATCGCAAACACCTTTAAGAGATATAGCAGTAGCTGGTGCAAAAGCAGGTGTTGAAAACACTAGCAGAAGCGGGGGCAACAGCAATAGCAAAATCATTTTTACCAGTATAAAATATATCTATTTATAATATAATGTTAAAAAATTAAGTACATTACATTTTTAATATTAATAAGTATTTCTTATTGAAAATAATTATCAATGTTGAGGTTACGCCCCACTTATGAAGAAATAGCAAGGGAAGCAAGAACAAGAAGCTTAAGAATATTACCAGAACGACAGAGAAGAACGCAACAAGGTTTATTATTAGATGATGTGAATTTTGATGATTTTGATTTGAGTAAATATGACAGGAAAGCAGTAATGTTAAATGATAACCCTAATAAGGGAACACAAACGGATGTATTCAATGAAACGCCAAGTATAACAGAAAATGAAAGTATGAAAACAATAGAAGAAGAAGTTAAACAGACACAAACAGATGAAAGCCTTTCAAGCATGAAGAGTAGTGGGAAACAGCAAGAAAGGGAGATAGAACGTGAACAGACACAGAAAAAATCACTCATGTCTAGAGTTTATGATTGTATGTTTGGAGAAGATGAATTTAAAGAAGAAAGAGAAGAAATGAGAAGCAGAAGGCAACAAATAGATACTGATGAAGATGTAAATGAACCATCTGTAGAGAAACAAAAGGCTGAAGAGAGCGATGATGATTTACCAATGAATGTCAAAAAATCTTATGAGCCCTCTTCATCCTCATCATCAAGTTCTAGAAGAAGTTCAAACAGAAGTGTATTATTACCCGTTGAAGAAGAGGCATTAAGTGAACACATTCATTCCTCTCCGCCTGAAACAGTTCAAAGTTCTGTACCAAGTAATAGAACAATTGAATATGTTGAAGAAGCAAGTCCGCCTCAAAGCGTTGTTAGTTCTCGTAGGAGTCAAGAATCCATAGAATACATAAGGAGTAGGAATAGTAGACGAACATTAAGCAGTTAATTATTATTTTTTGGAGGGTGCTAAAACGCCCCCTACTTAAAGAATAATTAACGTTATATAGTAAGATGAACTCCTGCTTTGTAACGGAAAAAGGTGAAAAGTTAAATATTGATGATGACCTTTTTGATGTGCTGTGGAACTCACTAGATGAAGAGAATAGCGAGGAAATAGCACAAGCCAAGAAGAAGTCACACAATGATAAAAACAATGAAAAGTATAAGCAAAATGGCTACTTCAAACAATTTTTTAAAAATAATAGCCAGTGCTTTGAATGTGAGAAGTGCGGAAGAAAGATAAGTAGCAACACTAATAAATCTAAACATATGAACACGAAGAGATGTAAAGAAATATATCAGGAAAGATTGGAAAAGGAAATGATGGATAAGATAGGAAGAAAGATATTGTTATGGAATTGATATTATTATCTGACATATAATAATATTAATTATGAGTAAGACTAGTAAATTAGCAGAGTTGTAATATGATATTGAGTCAGGTTTTGGGAGTGCAAAGAGTTTATATGATGATGCTATAAAAGCGGGATTCGTAGTAACGCTAAATGAAGTTAAAGAATGGTTGAAAAGTCAATCAATAAAACAGAGAAGTAATTACAAACAGTATAACAGTTATTCAGCTCCTTTTGCTAGAGCTACTTATTCGGTTGATTTAATGAACATGATTAGTTTAATGAAAGATACTGATACATATAAGAAAGAATATACATTATATGGTTTTGTATGTGTTGATAATTTTAGTAAAAAATGTCATGTCGTGCCAATGCAAAATAAAGACGGTAGCACTGTATTAAATGCTCTACAGGAATGTTTCAAAGTAATGGGTCATCCACAGTCAGTTTATAGTGATGATGAAGGAGCGTTGAACGATAAATATTACAAAAATATTTGAAAGACGAGGGCATAACACATAATACAACTTTAACCCATGCAAATGTGGCTGAACGAATGATAAGAACCTTAAAGAAAATGCTAGGCGATAGGGCACTTGTTCATAAAGGAGCATGGACAATAAAGTTAAAACCTGTTTTGGATAAATACAATAAACAAATGAAACACAGCACGACGGGAATGGTTCCGAATGAACCACATAAAGACGAGCATCATATAGAAGTTAAAGCTAATTCAGTAATGAAAGAAAAATATTTGAGAAACTACCCTAATATTAAAGAAGGTGACACTGTAAAGGTTTTTACAAAAAGTGGTGGTAATTATACCAGCAGAAAAGAAACAAGGAGCAAATGGAGCGAGAAACATATGAAGTTAAAGAAGTTGAAAGAGATAAACAGTTAAATAAATATTATGTTCTTGAAAGTTTACCTAAAAGTATATGCGACATGAATTATTGTTAATAAATAAGTAAATCTACTTAAAGAAAAAAGACTTTAATATATTAGTGATATGGAGACTGATAAAGCAAAGAAGATTGTTAAGAAGTTCATCAAAAAGAACCCTTACCCTGAATATAAAGATGTAGTTAAAATGTTAACGAAAAAATTTAATGAATACCGAGAAAGTGAGGATAAAGAATTTGCTATTCACTATCTTAATTTATTTAGTGAATACGGAACACCCAACCATGAATGGATGAAAGAGATATATGAAAATATAATGAATGAAAAAATCATAAAAACAAACGGTGAGAAAATATATAATAGGGGTGGTGCTCTTGTAATGCAATCCAACGATTATACGTTGATTGAGATATTGAAAGACATATTTGATAATAAAGATATGAAACATGATGAACGAGTAGAAATATTATACCCAATAAAAAGAGCAAATTAACGATTGTTGGGATGGAGTGGGGGAATGGAGACACTAACTTATATATTATAAACCATTAAACTTTATAACATACTAGTGTCTACTTAAAGACAGACCGCCCTAGAATAGTAGGAACTATGACCATCCTAGATTATAGCAAGTGCGAAGCGTGTAAGAAACTTAAGAATACAAAATCAGTAACTTTAAATAAAATATTACCTGAAGTTTTAGTTGATAAAATCGTTTCTTATGATTGTTATAATTATTGTGGAATGATGAGAGCAAAGGAACAAGAAAGTAAAACGAATGAACACTTGAGTAAGATTGAAAAACAAATACAGTATTTTAGAAGAACGAGATTGTCAGCCTTTAATGAATATGGTAGAAGCAAGAAAAGAGAAATGAAAGTATTAATAAATATAATTGAAATAAGCAACAATCCTTTTAAGAATGTTTTAAAATCATATTTAAGAAGTTGTTATGGTATGATAAGTTTTTGTTTTTGTAGAATTATTGAAAACCTTTATGAAAAGGAATGGTGTAAACATTATCTTTCAATGTATTCAAATATATCAACAATGAAATATAGTTTTTATAATAAGAGATACACAGATAAATGGTTATGTAAACTAATTGTTTATGAATATTTAAATAACTTAATGTTTCATGATAAAAAAATATATTGGTAATGATGAGTTGAAAAAATATTTGAATGATGTATTTGATGATTGTAATCATTAAAATAATAATGATCTTAATATAAAATATACTTAAAGAAAAAAGACCTATAATAGTATAGAAAGATGGACTACACTACTTTGAAAACATATAACATGCAAATGAAATATATTAAAAAGATTTATAACATTAGAAGAAATGAAAATGCCTTAAATTTGAAACAAATTGAACTGAATAAACTAATGGAAGTTCATAAAGATTTAATGGATGAAGAAGACAAAGAAAATATTTTCCATGATGTTACATGTATACAAGATAAACTTGAAAAGGATGAACTGAATATTCAAAAGTATGCAACACTCATAGAACATATTGAAACATTAGTTCATTGTGAAGGTGAAGATCTAAAATATTTAGAGAAGAAACCACATCCTGAAAACATAAAAAATGGATCAAAATGTCAATAAAAGGTTTTGCAGAAGAATATGGTGAACGATTAAAATAACCTTCAAGACAAAAACCCCAACAAAGCTTCATAATAAAAATATTATGAATATTTGACAAAACGTTAGAACCTCAAACTCCCCAGAAATCTAGGAATTGTGATAATCCCTGAAATTATGCTGAAAATAATGAATGAGAGGACGAAATGTGATGAAATATTAAGGTAAAAGGACTTAAATTAAGGAAATTTATGATAAAACCCTAGAACCAACCCCGATAAAACGAATGAGGGGGAGATTCTGATGAAGAATGAAGAAGAAGAAGAAGATGATGATGATGATGAAAATGATGTGTGAAAATGTGTGATGAATAATGAAGATGGGGCGGTGTTGACCCCAGAGGCTGGAGGCGGAAACCCCTGAACCAACCTTTTTACAATTTTTTTTGGGGGGGTGGGGTGTGAGGGTGGGGTGGGGGGGTGGGTGTGTGGGTGGGGGGGTGGGGGGGGGGGTGACGGTTGAGGGTTGGTGGCGGGTAGGGAGGAGTGGGGGGGATGGGAGGGAGAGGGGAGAGGGAGAGGGAGAGGGCGAGGGAGGGGAGCGAGGAGAGCGAGAGAGCGAGAGAGCGAGAGAGCGAGAGAGCGAGAGAGCGAGAGAGCGAGGAGAGGGGGAGAGAGGGAGAGAGGAGAGGAGGGAGAGGGAGAGAGGGAGAGAGGGAGAGAGGGAGAGAGGGAGAGAGGGAGAGAGGGAGAGAGGGAGAGAGGGAGGAGAGCGAGCGAGAGAGAGAGAGAGAGAGAGAGAGAGAGACACAGAGAGAGAGAGAGAGAGAGAGGGGGAGAGAGCGGGAGAGAGAGAGAGAGAGAGAATGTGTTTTTTGCCCTCAGATTGTTGCATTGCCACACATCGGTAAAGGGGAGTTCTTAAAGAGGCGCAATCTTTGCTGGCCATGGCCGTGACTCTTCTCTGGCGAGGAAGAGGTAAGCAACTTGTAACAAAATCTGCCTCTGTTGGGGTAGGGGTAAGATCATCAAAACACAGAGGCACATCAATACCTATGCAAGAAGACAAAGAAAGAAGCAGCGAACCAAACAACTAACCATGCAAGTAAATATTCCGTGACCATGACCCCCTTGAGCTTCGTCAGCGAACCAAATAAACAACTAACCATGTAAGTAAATATTCCGTGACCATGAGCCCCTTGAGCTGCGTCAGCATTAAACTAAGGCAGCGGCCAAGTTGCCCGGCGGCAGGAACGCAGGTTGACAATGGGCTTGCAGCTTGAGATTTTCTGATTTGGCGTCGTGTGTGTGCAGTGATCTTGTGCGTGGGACATGAACTTACCGTCTTGACGCCTCTAGGTGACAGGAGACAGGAGTGACAATGCCATGCAACGCTCGTCCAACACCAAAGTAGCCCCAACTCGGAGGATTAAGGGTTTACGGGTTTGGGTTTGAAGGTTTAGGGCTCATGGTTAGCGGGTTGAGCGTTGAAGCTTCGAGGAGGTTGAGGGAGCGCTCAGGTAGTGTGAAGCTAGGAGGTTGAGGGAGCGCTCAGGTAGTGAGGGTTCAGGGTTCAGGAACGACCCTGGATTTCTTTATAGTCTTCTTAGTATCCTACGGCTCAGGGCCCTAAAACTGGAAGACTCGTGACCCGGCCCCAAATCTGAGAGTACCTTGCGTTTCTTATTTTCGCGCCTTGACAAAGTGCGCCAAGGGCCACTCTCACCGCCCTACCCCCACCCCCCCCCCCCCCTACCCCTTACCTACCCCCATACCGAGAACGAAGTCTTTGCCGCCGAAAAAACCGAAGCGTACGGCATGGTCTTGCGCGACCTCGACGTCCTAGCCGCCGCTGACCCCCAGCCACTGCCTCGTTTGAGGTGTCTTTCAGGGTTGGGTGGATTGGTCAGGGTGGAGTGGAATGGTTGGGAGGTGGAGTGGAATGGTTGGGAAGGGGAAGGGGCAGGGAAGGGGTTGGTGGTGGGAGGGGATGGGAGTGGGAGGGGTAGGTGGAGGAGGTGAGGTAAGTGGGAAATGGCTGGAGAAAAAGTGGCAGAGGAGGTAAGCAGAGGGTGGGGAGGGGGTAGTGATGAGAGCGTGAGAGGGGGGAGCAAGTGGGAAGTGGCTGGAGAAAAAGTGGCAGGGGAGGAGGAGGTGAGGCAAGTGGGAAATGGGATGGGAGTGGGAGGGGTGGTGGAGGAGGTGAGGTAAGTGGGGGAAGGCTGGAGAAAAGTGGTAGGGGAGGAGGATGGGTAAGCAGAGAGTGGGGAGGGGGTAGTGATGAGAGCGGTGAGAGGGAGGAGCGGTCAGGGCAGGGATGGGGGGGGGGGGGACACAAACGGAGGGTCTTCACTGACGCCGCTCCGCTGTTGCTGGTGTCGGCGGATATATATATATATATATGTACATATATATATATACATATGTATGTATATATATATATATATGAGAGAGGGACCTTTAGGGTCTATTTTGCGTCGTAGCTGTTGCTAGTACTATGAATAATAATCAAATTAATTCAAATAATTTAATTAATTAAATTCAATTAGGAGTATTGAACGCAAATAAATTAAGAAAACAATGTAATTAATTTAATTAATTCAATTGCCAGATAATTAAATTAATTAAATTAATTGAATTCGAAGAAATTAAAAAAATAATTTAATTAATTTAATTGTTGACCAATTACATTAATTCAAATTAATGAAATTCGAAGAAATTGAAAAACTATTGAATAAATTTAATCATTCATTAATTTAATTATCCGAAAGATTCTCTATTTGATCCTCAAGGAAACACCTCAAAAATATTGAATTAATTCAGATTAATTGATTAATTTTATTAATTTAAAATTAATTAATTAATTTCATTAATTTTAATTAAGTTAATTAATTGTAATTCTTTAATAATTCAATTGCCAGATAATTAAATTAATTAATTATTGAAATTCGACGAAATTTAAAATATAATTTAATTAATTTTAAATAATTTAATTGTCGACAAGTAAATTAAAATTAATTAATTGAATTACCGAGAATAGGAAAAATAATTTAGTTAATGTAATTAATTTAATTAATTTATAATTGAATTAATTTATAATTTTAATTAATTTAACTAATTTAATTAATTTAATTAATTTAATTAATTTAATTCATTTAATTAATTTAACTAATTTAATTAATTTAATTATTAATTAAATTCATTTAATTAACCTACAATTAAATTAATTAAATTATTTAAATTAAGTAAATTAATTAAATTAATTAAATGAATTAAATTAATTGAATTATTTTTCGAGGTGTTTCCTGAGGATTGACCACTTCAATTACAGACCAATTACATTAATTAAATTAATTGAATTCGAAGAAATTGAAAAAATATTTTATTTAATTTAATTAATTAAATTTTTGAATTAATGTAATTAATTTAATTAATTTCATT
>CAJNDS010002286.1:308460-488460 GCA_905221605.1 Symbiodinium natans
TTATTAAGATTCTTAAGATTCTTAAGAATATTCAGATTATTAAGATTAGTAAGATTAATAAGATTATTAATATTATGAATATAATTAAGATTATAAGATTATTAAGATTATGAAGATTATGAAGATTATGAAGATTATGAAGATTATTAATATCATTCATATCATAAAGATTATTAATATTATTAATTTTATTAATATTATCAATATTATTAATGAGCTCGTAAAATGACAAATCGCAAGTAGTGTCCCCTTAAGCCTTAAGTTGTTTGCTTCTGGGGGGGCGGGGGTTTTAGACTGGCTAAAGGGGGCGGGGAGCTCGAAGTTTAAGGCTGCAGATCTACAGGCCTTGACTGTTTCCTTCCAGGGGAACCGGGGGATTTAGACAGGGCCTTCGGGGTCTTCAAGGACTGAGCTCCCAAAATGACAAATCGCAAGTAGTGTCCCCTGAAGTCTTAAGTTTTTTTGAAATCAAGCTCCCAAATGACAAATTGCAAGCAGTGTCCCCTTTTTTTTTTGAAAAACTGAGCTCCCAAAATAATAAATCGCAAGTAGTATCCCGAAAACTGAGTTCCCAAAATGACAAATCGCAAGCAGGGTCCCCCTTACGTTTTTGTGGAAAACTGAGCTCCCAAAATGACAAATCGCAAGCAGTGTCCCCGTAAGTCTTTTGGAAAACTGAGCTCCCATAATTTGGGAAACAGCGCCGCGTAGATCCAGGCAGATTTCGTCCATGGTGTTTTGGCAACAGATTTTGTCCCTGGTGTTTTCTCAAAACAAACGACGGACAAAATCTGCCTGGATCTACGCGCCACGTTTTTTTGTAAGAAAACAGCCCTGCGTGGATCCAGGCAGATTTTGCACATGGTATTTTCTCAGAAAACCTCCAAGGCAAGGTTAGACTATTTCCTGACTATTATCCTATTCTCCGAAAACACACTATGTAAGTTTATTTCGTAAATAGGCTCTATCCTTCATAGATCCTTGAATCATCCTATTTGACTAAATGGCCTTGGACTATCTGACGAAATTGCCTTGAACACTCTGTCCAAATGGAAGTAAAAGACGTGCTATCGACCTTTTTGGTGAGAAACGAAGAAAATTTTATATATTGTAGCATGTCTTCTCGAATAAACCTCTACAGAACCTAAACCCTGAACCCTAAGCCTTATAAACTAATCAAGAGTCCAAACGGGTTTTTGGTTTGGGGCTTAAGGTTTAGTGTTCAGGGTTTGTTGTTTAGGGTTTAGGCTTTAGGGTTTAGTGTGTAGGCTTTAGGGTTTAGTTTTTAGGGTTTAGTGCTTATTGTTAAACGTTTACGGTGTTGCTCCCAGAAGACAAATCGCAAGCACCGTCCCCCTCTCAAAAGACAATTCGCAAGCACCGTCCCCCTCCCTCCCTACCCTCCGCTCCGCTGCGCTCCCTGTTTTATTTATGGCGTATTCTCTAAAAGCCTATGGGTTAAGGCTTTAAGGTTTTAAAGAGAAGAATCGAAACTCTATACGGTTAAGCAATTAAGCTAAACCCTTAACCTCCAAAATCTATAGGGTTGCATGAGGTTGAAAGGTTTAATGTTTACGAAGCAGGCATCTAGTTCTAAGCCGCCAATTAAACCTAAACCCTTAACCTTTAAACTTAAACTTAAACCCATAGAGCCTAAACCCATTGAGTTTAAACCTTAAGGGTTTAAGGTTTAGGCATTTAAACCTTAACCCTAAACCCTTCCGGGTCAGAAGCCTAAAACTCCATCAGGTCTAAATGGTTCAATGGTTTTAACCCTAAAGGCGCTGAAGGAATGCATGCCCAGATCTTAGGGTTTAAACCATGGTTTGTCTCCAAAACCTTCACGGGCTTATAGGGTTTAAGGTTCAGGTTTTAGGCATTACATATAGGATTAGAATTTAATAGCCTTATAGGGCTTGAGGCTTAAATCCCTAAACTTTAAATCTCATAGGTTTGCGCCCATGTCATGGCCTATGTTTGTAGGGCTTGCCTCCAGTGGAAATGCAAAGAGAGAGGAGAATAAGTATCCAGATTATGTATACATGTAGGGTATATGTATTGTGTATGAAATACGGATAATAGAGAAGGAAGGATGGTAAGCCTTGAATCATAAGACTGGGAAGTATTCAAGTGCATAGGGTGATGCGAAAAATCATGTACTGCAAGTCCTGGGGCGCGAGAATACTGGGCGGGGGCATGAATCAGTCCAGGCGCCTTAAGATGCCCAGTGTTTATTCATTCTTTCATTTAAACGAATCAGTCTAGGCGTTTTAATGAGCCGTGTATTGATTTATTTCCGGCCATTTCTTAACATAGGAGTTGTGGTGATTCATTTCGGGTCGGACATGAATCAGTCCAGGTGCCATTCACAGGCCCTTTGATGATTCATTTCTGTTCGGAAATGAACACGTCCAGGTATCTCAGTAAGCACTGTGCTAATTCATGAGAATGAAGAATAATTTCGATGTTAATCTTGACATGAGTATTCAGATTCAATCTTACATTCGTGGTACTCGTAACACTGATGTTGGTATCAAGGCCGGAAATGAAACAGTACAGGTGTCTGAATAAGCCCGGCCAAGTGTCAAAGACGTCCTCGGGTGATTTTTTCGGGTCGGAAATTAATCAGTCAAGGTGTTTAATTGAGCTCTGTGGTGGTTCATTCTTTTTCGGAAATGAATCAGTGCAGCTGTCTCAATAAGCTATGCGCGAATTCATTTCAATAATTAAAACTAATACTAATGCTAGAATTAGTATTGATACTAATATTAGTAGGCGTAGTACTAGCAAGACTATTCAGAATACAAATATATATATATATATATATATATTAAGCAAATATATATATATATATATTAAGCTGTGAATCAGTCCGGGTGTCTAAACAAAACCCTGCCAGGCGTGGACCACGTACTGTAGTGAGCTATTTCGGTCAATCAGTCCAGGTGTCCGAATACGACCTGTGGTGATTCTTTCCTGGCTGGAACTGAGGTCCAGGTGTCGCAGTAAGCCCTGCGCGAACTCTCGCTTCACAATACTTGAGATCGGGGGTGCGAAAGCTAGAAACGCGGCAAGAGGGAGGGGGGGGGCCTGAAAAGGGGGGGGAGCCAAAAGGGGGGGGGGGGGCCCCCTCCCCAGAAATCAATTAAGGACAGCCCTTTATCCCTTTGATTTTCATACCACTTAAGGGTCGGGGTCGCTTCTTGACCCAGCTGAACACTAGAGAGAATTCTTGTAAACGACAACTCTCGCGAGCTCCAAGGAGCTAGCTTTGATGACTAGTTCGACTTGCATATTGAGATGAAAACTCATATATATTCTTATATTATTGGTACTAGTACTAATAATACTGACGCGGGTTCCAAGGTGGGAGATGCGCCAAATCAGTCCAGGTGTCTGAAAAAGCTCTGCCAGGTGTCGAGATGAATCAGTCCAGGTGTCTGAAAAGCTTTGTGTTGATTCGTCCTGGATTGACTCATGTCCGTTCGGAAATGAGTCAATCCAGGTGTGTCAGCAAGCCCTCCTGTGGTGAGTCATTTCGGGCCAGAATCAACTAGTCCATTCGTCTCAAAAGCAAAGTGCTGATTTACTTCGGGCCGGAAGAATCAATTTAGGTGTCTGTATAAGCCATGTGTTGATTCATTTCGGGCCGGACTTAAAAAGACCAGCGTTGCTAGATTTCGGGTTGGGCCGGAAGAGAATCAGACCAGGAGTCGCAGTCATGCGAATTCATGAACATGGATAGTATCTTTGCTGTTAATGTTGACATGGACGTGAACTAATGGTCACTCTTATACTAATAATAATGGTAGTGTTTGATTCATTTCCGAGCTTGAAATCAACATCAGTATGAACACTACCATTACTATTAATGTATGAATGAATATTAATGATCACAAGAAAAAACAATACGAAAGATTCACTTCCGGCCAGGAATGAACCAACGTAGCGCCACAGGGCTTATGAAGACACCTGGACTGATTCATTCCCGGCCCGCCCTGCCAGGTGGCTCAAGAAGCCGTCTAATGATTCATTGCGGGTCGGGAATGACTCAGTCCAGGTGTCTCCATAAGCTCTGTGGCACTACGTTGGTTCATTCCTGGACGGAAATGAATCATCAATCTTGTTTTCTTTTGATTATGAACATTCAGTCTTATATTAGAAGTACTGGTAGTGTTAATACTACTGTTGATATCAAGGTTCGAAGAGAATCAGTCCAGGTGTCGTAATCAGCCCTGCCAAGAGGCTTAAGAAGCCCTGCGATGATTCATTGCGGGTCAGGAATGAGTCAGTCCAGGTGTCTTAATGAGCCCTATGGCGCTATGGTCAAATGAATTAGTTGAATTAGTCCAGGTGTCTCAGTAAGCTCTGTGCGATTTCATGAACATGGATATTTTCTTTGACTCGAATATTGGCATTAGTTCGATAAGTAATATGCATTCTTATATTAATTGTGATGGTAGTGTTAATACTGGTGTTGATATCAAGGTCGTAAATAAATCAGTCCAGGTGTCTTAAAAAGCCGTGCCAGGTGTTTAGTACGCCCTGCATTGATTCATGTCCGGCCACGGCCGGAGATGAAGCACGTCATGTGTCTGAGAAAGCCCCGCAGTGATTCTTCTCTGGTCGTAAATGAATCAGTCCAGGTGTCTGAGTTCGCACTGTGATGATTCTTTCCTGGCTGGAAATGAGTCAGTCCAGGTGTCGCAGTAAGCCCTGTGCGAACTCTCGCAAAAGAATATTAATTTTGACTTGAATATCGAGATGAAAACTCATATTTATTCTTATACTAATGGTACTAGTACTAAGAAGACTGGTGTGGGTTCCAAGGTGGGAGATGCATCAAATCAGTCCAGGTGTCTGAAAAGCTTTGTGTTGATTCGTCCTGGATTGACTCATGTCCGTTCGGAAATGAGTCAATCCAGGTCTATCAGCAAGTTTCTCGTGGTGAGTCATTTCGGGCCCGAACCAACTAGTCCATTCGTCTCAAAGCAAAGTCTGATTTACTTCATGCCGGAAGAATCAATTTAGGTGTCTGTGTAAGCCATGCGTTGATTCATTTCGGACCGGAAATGAACCAGTCCAGGCGCCTTAAAAAGACCAGCGGAAGTAAATCAGTCCAGGCGTGTCTCAGTAGTGCGAACTCATGAACATGGATAGTATCTTTGCTTTTAATGTTGACATGCATGTGAACTAATGGTCACTCTTATACAAATAATAATTGTAGTGTCTGATTCATTTCCGAGCTTGATATCAACATCAGTATGAACACTACCAGTACTATTAACGTATTAATGAATATTAATGATCACAAGAAAACACAATACGAAAGATTCACTTCCGGCCAGGAATGAACCAACGTAGCGCCACAGGGCTTATGAAGACACCTGGACTGATTCATTTCCGGCCCGCCCTGCCAGGTGGCTTAAGAAGCCGTCTGATGATTCATTGCGGGTCGGGAATGACTCAGTCCAGGTGTCTTCATAAGCTCTCTGGCTCTACGTTGATGCATTCCTGGCCGGAAATGAATCTTTAATCTTATTTTCTGTTGATTATCAACATTCATTCTTATATTAAAAGTCATGGTAGTGTTAATACTAATGTTGAGATCAAGGTTCGAAATGAACCAGTCCAGGTGTCTTAATAAGCCCTGCCAGGTGTCTTAAGAATCCCTGCGATGATTCATTGCGGGTCGGGAATGAAGCAATCCAAGTGTCTTCATAAGCTTTGTGGCACTACGTTGATTGATTCCTGGCCGGAAATGAATCTTTAATCTTTTGTTTTCTTTTGGTGATTAACATTCATTCTTATATTAGAAGTACTGGTAGTGTTAATACTACTGTTGATATCAAGGTTCGAAGAGAATCAGTCCAGGTGTCTTAATAAGCCCTGCCAGGTGGCTTAAGAAGCCCTGTGATGATTCATTGCGGGTCAGGAATGAGTCAGTCCAGGTGACCGTCCAGGTGTCTTAATAAGCCCTATGTCGCTATGGTCAAATGAATTAGTTGAGAATTAGTCCAGGTGTCTCAGTAAGCTCTGTGCGATTTCATGAACACGGGTACTTAATTTGACTTTGATATTGACATCAATTTGAGAAGTAATATTCATTCTTATATTACTCGTGATGCTAGTGTTAATATTGATGTTGATATCAAGGTCGTAAATGAATCAGTCCAGGTGTCTTAATAAGCCGAGCCAGGTGTCTAGTACGCTCTGCGTTGATTCCTTTCCGGCCACGGCCGTGAGAAAGCCCTGTGGTGATTCTTTTCTGGTCGTAAACGAATCAATCCAGGATTCATTTCCGCTCCGAATTAGCTCATCGCAGGGAGAATTAAGTAAGACACCTAGGCTGGTTCAACGCCGACCAGAAATGAATCAACACACGGCTCATTAAGACACCTGGACTGATTGATTTCTGACCCGAAATAATCAACGCCGGGCCTCTGAAGGCGCCTGGACTGATTCATTGCCAGCCCGAAATGAATCAAGACTGTGTTTTTAAGGCACCTGGACTGATTCATTTCCGGCCCGAAATGCATCAATGCTGAGACACCTGAGGTGATTCGTCTCCGACCCGAAATGAATCAACACTGGGATTCCGGCCCGAAAAGAATCAGCACTGTGCTTTTAAGACGACTGGACTGGTTCATTTCTGGCCCGAAATGATTCGCCGCAGGACGTATTCGACGCCTGGCAGGGCTTATGAAGACTAAGACAGCTGGTCTGATTCATTCTCCGACCTGAATTTTGTGTGATTGAAATACTGTTTTTTCTATTACTACGGCTAGAAAAATCAGTACTGATATCAATATCAATATTAAATCGTGCATTCGCATGAAATCATCGAGCGCAAGGCTTCCCACACACCTGGACTGATTCATTTCGACACCTTCTAAGACACCTGGACTGATTCATTCATCTCCGACCTTGGAATCCACAACAGTATTGCGATTACGAGTACCATTAACATCAGACTAAATATGATTTTTCACTTCAGTATTCAAAACAAACAAGAATTCTTTTGCATGTGTTCGCGCTGGGCTTACTGCGACACCTGGACTGATTCATGTTCAGCTAGGAAGGAATCGCCACAGGGCATATAAGACACCTGGACTTACGACCAGAAAAGAATCACCACAGGGCTTTCTCAGACACATGACGTGTTTCATTTCCGGCCGTGGTCAGAAAGGAATCAACGCAGAGCGCACTTGACACCTGGCAGGGCTTCTTAAGACACCTGGACTGACTCATTCCCGACCTTGATATCAACATCAGTACTAACGCTACCATCACGAGTAATATAAGAATGAATATTACTTCTCAAATTCATGTCAATATTAAGCTCAAAGATAATATCCGTATGAATGGATGCCGATACTATTTCTAGTATTGTTATGTATATGTATTATTATAGTTATCTCTCGCTGGGCTTACTGAGACACCTGGACTGATCCATTTTCGGCCGGGAATGAATCACCATATTGCCATAGGGCTTATTAAGACACCTGGACTGATTCATTCCTGACTTGCGATGAACATCACAGGGCTTCGCAAGACACCTGGACACCTGGACTGGTTCATTTCCGACCTTGATACCAACATCAGTATTGACACTACCATTACTATTCATATAAGAATCACCATGAATACTCCACTTGATGTCAATATTGATTTTAGACAATATCCATGTTAGAATCCATGTTCGCAGGGCTTACTGAGACACCTGAACTGACTCATTTCCGGTCAGGAATGAAACACATAGAATTGGGGAATTCTTCTTTTACATTATATAACATATACTCTTATGTGAATACATTCTGAAGGAAATGTAAAACTCACTATAGTCGCATGATATATTATATATTATATGTTATATATTATATATTATATATTATATATTATATATTATATATTATATATTATATATTATATATTATATATTATATCTTATATACTCTATGCTAGCATTATTACATAATAAATAACATATTAAAAACGAATTTTTATTAGCTAATATATCTTGTGAAGAAAGGCGCTAAGCAAAATAAACCCTAAAAATCCCTGCCACATATATATATATACATATATATATATACATATATATATATATATACATACTGTTTGACATGTAATACAGAGTCCGACTGTAGTGGCAAAGAGCTGCGACAGCTAAACTGGCTACAGCTTCTCAGAGGCTTTCTGTGTGTCAACAGGTGGACCCTGAACCCCTAAACCCTACTAAAGCCCGCAACCCCAAACCCCTCAAGCCGACGACCCTACCCCATGAAGCCCTAAACCCACAAACCCTACGCCTAAGACTCTAGACCTCAAAACCACTAGACTTTCAGCCCTAAACTCCTAAAGGTCCCCAACCCCTAACACACATACTCTAAACCCTCAACCCCAAGCCCCAAACCCCAAGCCCCTAAACCCTAAACGCAGCTTTGAAGGTTAGAAATGGGCCTCGAGCAGTCCCCGACGACGCGCTTCGGAGTATGGACCTCCCGGCATCCTGGCCGACAGAGGGTTTAGGGTTTAGGGTTTAGGGTTTAGGGCTGATGTACCGAAGGGCGCTAGGGCTCATGAGGTGCAGTTTAGGGTTTAGGGTCCATGGGTTAGGGCTTTGAGCTCACGGTTTAGAGTTGTAGGTTTTCTGGGTGTGAGGGCTCAGGGTTTAAGTTTAGGGTTTAGCGTTGAGGGTTTAGGGTTTAGGGTTTAGGGCTTAGGGTTTAGGGTTTAGGGTTTAGGGTTCGGTTTAGATGTTTGGGGGGGATGGGTTTGTGGGCTGTTGCGTTAAAGGCCAACCGTGCGAATGGTGTCGTTGGAGCAAGGGTGTGCCCATGATTCCTGGCAGTCTACGGCCTAAACCCTAAACCCTAAACCCTAAACCCTAAACCCTAACCCCTTAACCCTTAGCCCTAAACCCTCAACCCTTAGCCTCCTGTTAAGACCAAGCTGCCGACCACCAGCCGGAAGAAGCGGGCAACACCCATGCCAAACAAGCCGAGATGCTTGACCTTCATCACCATATGAAGCAGGGTATATACAAATAAAAACAAATAAATAAATATAGATATATATATATATACATACATCTATATACATATATATATATATATATCTGCTTTCGGTGAGTGTATATAAGGTTCCTCTTTTATATTGGTGAGTGTATATATTTCGTGTCCTTTTGGGGGGGGTACAAGGTTTATATACCCGACTTCATATGCACTCACCACACATGGTCAGTTCTCTAGATTACGGGTCCTTTTTTGGGGTACCTTTTTGGGTACCTTAAATATTAGTAACACCGAAAGAGTTCAGAATATAGAGAAGTGACCACATATACATGCAACTTGTGTAATGAGGTCCACCCTAAACCCTAAACCCTAAACCCTAAACCCTAAACCCTAAACCCTAAACCCTAAACCCTAAATCCTAAACCCTAAACCCTAAACCCTTTCCGTGCACAAAGACTTCACCTTCGAGTTTCGGGAACCCCAAAACACACCATGTTTGCATGCCCGCGCAGTCTGTGGGCAACCGGGAGTTGAAGGGATCATTGCTTGCAGATATACAGGTTTAGGGTTTAGGGTTTAGGGTTTAGGGTTTAGGGTTTAGGGTTTAGGGTTGTTCTCAATCAGGGTCTTTCTTTGGTATATGCCATAGTAGGGACCTAGGGACCTCACAAAACCCCGAGTTTTCAGTAACTTTCATATACACCTGTAGGCCCAAGAGCGACACCGACGACGCCGGCGGAAAGCGGAGAAGAATTGTGCGGCCGGGCGTCATGATGAGTGGGGTAGAACCAGCTTCCTCAAAGACGTATCAATCAATCAGTCCCTCAGTCAATCAATCAATCAATCCGAGCTGTTTCTATATTCAGGCCTGCATATGTACATACATACAGAAGTATGCCCATGGGCTACGGGCCGTTCTCTTTTGCATTCGGGGTTTTCGTATTGAGGGCCCGAAAAAGACATCGTCGTTCAGGCTTGCTGATGGGGAGGATGTTGCATTACTAGGTAGGCCCTTGGGATATTTCATATGTGCCCGTTTGGGGTTTAAGAGGATCATATTCAGGAACATCTTTCAGTCGGCGTTTACGGCCATCCTAGATTATGTCATTGTGCTGCACAGGGGCTTTGTGTGTGTTCCATGCCCGCGTCGACTGAGTGCTGTGTGGATCAGGTTTTCGAAGCAAGCAACAAGATAGCCTCAACCAGGCAGTTGATTCTTCTGGCCACTTGGTTCCTAAACCCTAAACCCTAAACCCTAAACCCTAAACCCTAAACCCTAAACCCTAAACCCTAAACCCTAACCCCTACGACCCTAAACCCGGACATGACAGTACACTGCCGAGGTCCTCATCTCTTCTGAGAGCAGCTCGCATTGCAAACATCCGGGGGCTTTCAATTTAGTCCCGGGTGTTTGGACTAAGTAGTTTAGGGTTTAGGGTTTCGAGGGAATTGGGGGGTCGGGGGGGTTAGGGTTTGGGGTTCAGGGTTTAGGGCTTAGGGGCGTTCGGCCAGCTTCTTCTTGCAGCGTCGCGCCTTTCAAGTTTCAAAAAGGCCCGGTACTGAGTCATACTGCGCCCCATGGTTGCTGAAAAGTTTCATGTGTTATCAGGCCCTCAAAGCCTAAACCCTAAAGACCCTCAAAACCCCCAAAACCCTCAAGACCCTCAACCCTAAACCCTAAACCCTAAACCCTAAAGGCCCGAAGCGCCCCAAAGACCCTAAAGACCCCTAAAGACCCGAAACCCCGGCAAAAGCTCCATGTCCTTGACCCCTGAACCCTGAACCCTGAACCCTAAACCCTAAACCCTAAACCCTAAAACACTCCAGGGAACCATAAGATGCTCGCGGATGCCTCGCTTCCCGAGCGCCTGACCAAGAGCAAGTGCAGCTCGGTTTAGGGTTTAGGGTTTAGGCCCAGTTTAGGGTTTAGTGTTTAGGGTTTAGGGTTTAGGATTTAGGGTTTAGGGTTCAGGGTCTAGGGTTTAGGGTTTGGGGCTTTTTGGAGAGGGAGAGCTTTGGGTTTAGGGTTTAGGGTGTCAGGTTTCCGGCTTAGGGTTTAAGGCCTGGGATCATTGCTGTTGTTTAGGAGTCCTGTTTTGGCTTCAGACTAAGAACCCTTATGGTAGAATCCCCGGAGTCTTGCTTGTGAGGCTTCGGTAGGTTTAGGGTTTAGGGTTTAGGGTTTAGGGTTTAGGGTTTAGGGTTTAGGGTTTAGGGTTTAGGGTTTAGGGTTTAGGGTTTAGGGTTTAGGGCTTGGGTTTGAAGGGCTCAAAGAGGTTTGAAGTGAGGTTTGGCCAACCCTAAGACTCTCCTTGCGACTACCTCCCACTTGCATATTCCGCACTTGCAAGGTCCGGTTTAGGGTTTAGGGTTTAGGGTTTAGGGTTTAGGGTCTAGGGTTTAGGGTTTAGGGTTTAGGGTTTAGGGTTTAGGGTTTAGGGTTTAGGGTTTATAGGGTATAGGGTTCCGGTTTGGAGGGCTAGACTCAAAACTAGACCCTGAACCCCCCCCCCCCCAATGTTCTAACCTCCCTAGCACACAAGCCCCGAACCAAAGAGCCCTCCTACAAACCCTTAAACCAAAGCGCTAAACCCCAATTGAGGAGTTAGAGTTTATAGAGTTTTAGGGTTTATAGGGCTTATAGGGTTTATAGGGTTTATAGGGTTTCTAGGGTTTCTAGGGTTTCTAGGGTTTAGGGTTTAGGGTTTAGGGCTTAAACCAACTTAAACCCCTAGATTCCAGGCTTCCGGTGGACCAGCAGCATCATGACCCTCGGAACGCATTCGGGGGGTTGAGGGGCGCCCACCCTGCAAGATTGCACCTGAAAGCTTGTGGGGTTTAGGGTTTAGGGTTTAGGGTTTAGGGTTTCGGGTTTAGGGTTTAGGGTTTAGGGGTTAGGGGTTAGGGTTTAGGGTTTTACACCGAGCAGTCGGAGGATGTGTAGGATCTGGGGTTAGGTGCTGGGCTTGGGGAGCCCTATTGGGTTTGCAGGTGACCTACAAAAACATCTTGGTTCTTTGTACCCTAAACCCTAAACCCTAAACCCTAAACCCTAAGCCCTAAGCCCTAAATGTACCCTTTAAAGGATTATAGAGGGTTTGGGGGGTCTTAAGCAGGAGCCAGGAGACGCCGACCAGGAACGGCCCAAGCCCCCTGCTTCAGACCGAATGTAGTTTTTGTAGGGTTTATAGGGCTAAACCCTAAACCCTAAACCCTAGTCCTAAACCCTAATCCCTAAACCCTAAACCCTAAACCCTCAGGGCTTTAAGGGTTTAGAAAGTGCTACATTGCCTGCCGCGAAGGATTCTCCTGAACTGCGCTTTCCTGGGCTGGACTACGGAGCACATGGCGCAAAGGCACCAAGGGCCCCTAGACCCTAAACCCTAAACCCTAAACCCTAAACCCTAAACCCTAAACCCTAAACCCTAAACCCTAAACCCTAAGCCCTAACCCGTAAACCCTAAACCTAAACCCTATCAGGCCCTGTAGCCTCAAATCGTGTGCTGGAAATCTTAAACTCTAGGCCTCCCTTGCAACTCCAAAGCCTGTTCGTCTGTGGCCCCTTTGCCGCAGTTGGCACCCTTCATCCTCTTCTGAACGAAGAAAAGGAGAGGGCACGAATTTCGCCCATGATTTTCTGCCTCCCAGTTCCTTACCTTAAAACTTCAAAACCCCCCAAAACCCCTCGAAAGGGCTGCGGAGAACTTCAGCAAGGGGATCGATCCCGACTTTGCAGTCCCCGCGTTCATGATTGGCCGTGGACCCAGCGTGGTACGCGGCAGGGTCCATTGAACTCTCTGAGAAAAAAAAAAGCTCTCCAGAATCCTCAGCCCTAACCTCTCCTAAGCCCCAAGCTCGCTAGGGTTTAGAGTTTCGGGTTTCGGGTATAGGGTTTAGCGTTTGGGGTTTGGGGGTTTTGGGGTTTGGGGGTTTGGGGATTGGGGTTCCTAAACCCTATGCCCGTTGTGTGTGGGGGGGGGGGGGGGGGGGTCCAGTCATTCGGGTTGAGAGTTTAGACGGTTTGGGTGTTAGGGCTTAGGCTTGAAAGCCATCGGAGAGTAGTAGCTTTTCCCAGAGTCTGGCTCAAATCTAGAGCCATGCCGAGCCCGGAGTCCTGAAATCCCAAACCCTAAGCCCGTAACCCTTAACCCTCAACCCTTAACCCTTAACCCTAATCCTAAGCCCTAAGCCCTGAACCCTGAACCCTGAACCCTAATCCCTAAGCCCTAACCTGACTCAGGCCTGCAAGTTTCCTTCACGGCCTTCTTCGCCATCGAGTTGCAGTTGCACCCCAGTTGCTCTTCAGGGTTTAGGGTTTAGGGTTTAGGGTTTAGGGTCTAGGGTCTAGGGTCTAGGGTCTAGAGTTTATGAATGAAGTGGCCATTCAAGGGATCATCAAATGCGCATCTGGTACATCGGATGGTCGCTTCCTACCCTAAACCCTCAACCCTACACCCCAAACCCTGAACCCTAAACCCTAAACCCGAAAACCCTAAAACCCTAAACCCTAAACCCTAAGCCCTAAACCCCAAACCCCAAACCCCAAACCCTTCCCCCTCTAACCTGCCCGAAGAATCCCCTTCAGTTCCCCAACGAATGCCCAGGCACTGGTGGTCGGAAGGTTTCCTCGGCTTCCTGAAGTCGGAGGCCTCAAAGAGTCGAGGGTTTAGGGTTTAGGGTTTAGGGTTTAGGGTTTGGGGGTTTAGATGGTTTAGGGTGTAGGGTGGAGGGTTTAGGGTTTGCATGAATGTCGCCTCAGCAAGGCAACTCTATCCAAGCCAACATAATCTGAAACCCTAGCAACATCACGGTAGCTTCATACCCTGAACCCGAAGATCCTTGCCCTAAACCCTAAACCCTAAACCCTAAACCCTAAACCCTAAACCCTAAACCCTAAACCCTAAACCCTAAACCCTAAACCGCGGGCCGTTCGGCCCTTGCAGTTGTCCCAGGACGTTGGTTGGCACGTGCTGGACATCCTGCTCCTCTTCCAAGCTTGGGGGCCGGGGCACTTCGGAGCTTCACAGGGGTTTAGGGTTTTAGGGTTTAGGGGTTAGGGTTTAGGGGCTAGGGCCAGCTGCAGCGCTAACCGCTTCTAGTTTCTACCCCTACCCCCCCCCCCCCCAGAGCTCGGATTTTGGGTGTAGGTTTGCTTGACCGCTTTGCGACCCCCCCCCCCCCCCCCCCCCCGGAAACCCTAAACCCTAAACAGGCGTAAGCCCTGCAATGGCTTGCGCAGCAGTTTCGGTCACATGACGAAGCCCTGGCTTTGCTACATGATGGCGTTGCGTTTTGTTGAGAAGGCTTCGGTTCTGGGTTTAGGGTTTAGGTGGAATCAGGGCGAACCCTAAACCCTAAACCCTAAACCCTAAACCCTAAACCCTAAACCCTAAGCCTAGAACCTTTTGAGTTTGAGACCTCGAGAACACCATGATGCAACACAACCGAGAAAGTTGGAGGATTTGTCCCCCAAACCTCCAAAATACTACTGTATACTACTTATACCCCATGCCCAAAACCCAAAGCCCTGTACCCCGAAGCCATATCCTAAACCCTAAACCCCAAACCTTAAACCCTAAACCCTAAACCCTAAACCGCACCAACGCGCAACACTCCAGCCTGAGGTGCGTGGCTGTCGGGGTGGTGGACTGCATTCTGGACCTGGAGGAACGATTCTGGGATGCCCTTACATGACATGTTTCAGGAGCTTTCTCGTATTATCATGAGATGATTATTATTACTATTGCTAGTACTATTACTATTACTATTACTATTACTATTACTAGTACTAGTACTAGTACTATTACGATTACTATTACGATTACTATTACTATTACTATTACGATTCTGCTTATGTCCATTATCTCTGTTCTTGATATCGTCATCATTATTGTTAGTATTGTTAGTATTAGTGTTTTAATATCTTATTATTAGTATCTGTATGTTAGTTCATTATTTGGGGGGAGGGAGGGGGGGGGGGGTCTTGAGGTTGCCTGAAAACAGCACCTGGTTATTGGCTGCTGGTCAACCGAGGAACCCATCCTGGTCAGCACAGCGTGCTCAGCTTCTTGGCGGCTTAGGGTTTAGGGTTTAGGGTTTAGGGATTAGGGTTTAGGGTTTAGGGTATTGGCCAGAAAACATGCAGCCATGGTAAGCTGGGATGTTCCCCTTATACTCACAGTCCTTAGCAGGGATTACAATCGGGAATATCGTACCCCTGATTATCATCCCTATTTAGGACTGCTAGTATAAGGGGGAACATCCAAACCCTACACTCTGAGTCGCAATTTCTTCGGCTCTTCGGAGGCAGCTCGGCAAACCGTCGTTAGAAGATTCATCCGAATCGTTCAGATCTCTCTTGCTCGCCTTTCACCTTGCTCTCTACCTACTCTACATCGTCAGGGTTTAGGGTTTAACGGGGGGGGGGGGGGGGGTGCTCCTACTTTTGAAAAACCCGAGCTATATTCCCATAAATTTCAAAGGGGATTGCTAGGACCCAGAGTAGGCCCTTATTCCCATTTTCGGTGTTTAGGTGCCCTGTCCCTCATCAGCCCCTTTAAACCCAAAAGGGTACCCTTCTCATTCCAAGGTTGGGTTTAGGGTTTAGGGTTTAGGGTTTGGGGTTTGGGGTTTGGGGTTTGGGGTTTGGGGTTTGGGGTTTGGGGTTTGGGGTTTGGGGTTTGGGGTTTGGGGTTTAGGGTTTACTCTGGGGTCTAAGTTGTAAAGGGTGTACTTCGACATAATCTTTGTTGTTTCTGCTGGACGTGTATCTCCATGGTGTGCAGTCACGCAGCCCCTAAACCCTAAACCCTAAACCCTAAACCCTAAACCCTAAACCCTAAACCCCAAAGTTGCTGCAACCCCTGGCCCTAACCCCCTAAACCCTAAGCCCTAAACCCTAAACCCTAAACCATAAACCCTAAACCCTAAACCCAAACCCTAAACCCGGGAACTCTTTGAACTCAAGGTCAGTTCACGGTGGTGCGTGGGATCCGCGTCGTGCGTATACTACGTGCAGCCTGGTCTGCAACAGTTCGTCCTCTGTCAGGGCCTAGGGTTTAGGGTTTAGGGTTTAGGGTTTAGGGTTTAGGGTTCCTTTTTGCGCGACCTTCAGACGTAGGAGTGGGCCCACCGGCGTGCGACTTGTGTAGTGGAGAGCCGGGTTTGGGATTTCTGTGATGGGGGGGGGGGGGGGGGGGGGGCAGCGGCAGCAGCCAGGTGGTACGCGCCAGCCGAGTCATGCAGATGTGCCGGGAGCTTCGCACCTCGGCCACATTCAGAACTAGGGTTTAGGGGTTTAGGGGTTTAGGGGTTTAGGGGTTTAGGGGTTTAGGGGTTTAGGGGTTTAGGGGTTTAGGGGTTTAGGGGTTTAGGGGTTTAGGGGTTTAGGGGTTTAGGGGTTTAGGGGTTTAGGGGTTTAGGGGTTTAGGTGTTTAGGGGTTTAGGGGTTTAGGGGTTTAGGGGTTTAGGGGTTTAGGGGTTTAGGGGTTTAGGGGTTTAGGGGTTTTAGGGGTTTTAGGGGTTTTAGGGGTTTTAGGGGTTTTAGGGGTTTTAGGGGTTTTAGGGGTTTTAGGGGTTTTAGGGGTTTTAGGGGTTTTAGGGGTTTGGGGTTTAGGGTTTAGGGTTTAGGGTTGCCCAACAACTCCCGAGACCCTCAAAACGCCCTAAACCCTGCCAACCGCAGCCAGTTTCAGTTTAAGGGTCTAACGTTTAGGGTACCAGGTATGATGGTTTTCTCCACCGTCAACTGCCTGAAGTCCGTGCTGTGGATTACGATCATCTTCTCTGTGATCTTCTACATGTTCGCCATCGTCTTTACGTGCCTGAGCTGAATCTGGGTAGTTCTCCAGATTAGGGTTCCTTTTTTGCTTTTGTTTTTTTTTAAAGGTGCCGTACTTTATAGGGGGACTCCCAAAGGGATCCTAATGTAGAGAACTACCCATCTGACAAGCCTCACAAACCAGACAGGGTAAGAGCATCTAGAACCCAAGTTTGGATTTCGGGAGTTCTTGCCTCGGGCACAGTGTCCTTTCTTACGGTGGCAGTACTTGCAGCATTCACCTCATACTCCACCCTAGCCGCTAGCCCCAAACCAAACGTTAAACCCTATAAGCTGTTGACTCAAGCTCATTCTTGCCCGAGACCTGTCCCGTAAAGCCCGGGGCGAATTCCCAAGACATAACAAACATGTTGGCCCGAGCTGCAGTTAAGAGCCGTAAGAGCCCAAGAGCCTACGCCCCCTAAACCCCAAACCCCTCACGGGAGCAACCCTATGGAACCTTCAAATCGAAAAAGAACCTTTTCAGGGTAGAATCCTAAGCAAAAGACCTAGAGCTTCGTGAAGGGCACTATCCCCAAACTCTTACTTGGAGGCTCATGGACTTGTTTGACCCAATGATATCATGTCAATGTCTGTACTTATACCCTAGTTACCACCGTGCTCGGGTACGTTACCAGCTTCTCAGTGGGTTATAGCCATTAAGTTTGACGTCCCCCAAGACAGCAAGACGCCATATCCCCTAAAGATAATGGTCTTTCCAAAAATAGGGGGGGGAGGCACCCTTAACGTTCCCCAATTTAGTACAATCCTTATCATAGGAACCCCCCAAAGGGTACCCCCCCCCCCCCCCCCCCCCCCCACCCCCCCATTTTCGGAAACCCTAAACCCTAAACCCTGCTATGAGGTCAGGAGTGGTATCCTACTTGGACACGGTAGAGCTGAGACGCTCCTCCTTCATTTTGCCTGTCGAAGCTTCAGGTTCTCCAGGGTGTTAGGATCTAAGATGTGCTTTATAGGGCCTCAACCCTAAACCCTAAACCCTAAAGCCCCAAATCCTAAAACCCTGAACCCTACCATCCCGCATGTCGCAGCTTGAGGGGGTTTTGTGATGCAGGACTTGTTTATAGGGCGCTCCCCCTGCACCCTCATGATCACTCGGCGGGGGGGGCGGGGGGGGGGGGGGGGGGGCGGGGGGGGGGGGGGGCGGGGGGGGGGGGGGGGGCGGGGGGGGGGGGGGGGGAGGCAAGGGGGGGGGGGGGGCGGGGGGGGGGGGGTGGGGGGGGTGGGGGGGGGGGGCGGGGGGGGGTGGGGGGCCCAAAACCCTAAACCCTAAACCCCAAACCCTAAACCCTTTATAAACCCTAAACCCTAGCCCTAAACCCTAGCCCTAAACCCTAAACCCAAAACCCTGTTATCTTGTGATGTGCGCTACTTGGGCTCTAAGTGTCTTCAGGTTTCGGGTTTCGGGGGTCTCTGCAGTCACCCACTTGAAGTGCAAGACCTGGGCTGGATATACAGGGTTTAGGGTTTAGGGTCTAGGGTCTAGGGTTTAGGGTCTAAGGTCTAGGGTCTAGGGTTAGTGACGTGTAGCTACATAAGCAAGTCCTGGTGCTGTCTTTGTGCAAAGCCCTAAATCCTCAACCCTAAACCCTCCCGAAACCCTCCCAAATCCCCTAAACCCTAACTCTAAACCCTAAACCTCAACACTCAACCCCCAATCCCACGCAAAGCGTGATCCAAGTGGGGGCTTGGAAGGAAGAAGCAGCGAGCATAGCGACTTGCAGACCTACTTCGGGAGCTTATCCCACTCTATGCGACTGGGCTTATGTGAAGTATGGTTTATGACTAGTAATTAGTCTCCCCGAAAAAAGGACACCAGTTATGTACATTCACCAATAAATACAGGGAACCCTAATAAAGACACTCACCCATGACAGGGTTTCATGTTGCTGTAGCCTCCGTCATCCAGACACTCCAGCAACCCCGACATCTACCCTAAACCCTAAACCCTAACAAGCCAGATTGCCAGGCTGTCACTGTACATGGCGATGGCAGGAGGAAACAACTGGACGGTGACTTTGGCGCCAGAGTCGTCCTCAAAAGCCTCCTAAACCCTAAGCCCGAAAACCTATTCCCTATTCCTATACCCCATACCCTAAACCCTCTACACTATGACCAAAAACCTAGACCCTATACCGTTTACTGGGTTTGTGTTTTTTTGGGGGGCTCAGGTTTAAGAAGGGCACACGGGTTGCACACCCGCGAAACATACCCCGAAACATCCCCGAAACATACCCCCGAAACATACCCCGTAACATACCCCCCCGAAATTGCAGGTAAAGTAGCTTATGATGCCGCGAAACATACCCGAAACATACCCCCGAAACATACCTTGAAACATACCCCGAAACATACCCGCGAAACATACCCCGACCCCAGCACGTGTCGCGCGCCTCATTGAGATACAAACCCAAATCTGTTACAGCAAAGCCATTTAATCCACACTCTGGCACGCGGGTGCTTTGCTTGATGTGGATCCCGGTGCTTCTTAAGGGCACCTCGTCATGCGCCTGAATATACCGTTGTTTTTGCACGTGGGGGGCATGTGGAAGTCCTCCGCGCCTGCACAGGTGTTAAAGGTGGTAGTCAGAACCCTTGTGAGTGTAGTGAGGTCTACTACAGTGCCCTGGCGTCCATGGACAACGGAGGCATCTACTGCTCAGCAGCTCGGTTTCGGAAGTCTTTGACTACGCTACTTTTTGCCTGAATGGGATTCAGGGTTTAGGGTTTAGGGTTTAGGGTTTAGGGTTTAGGGTTTAGGTGGATCATGTTATCTTCCTGTGTTCCTGTTCGAAAAACTGAATCCGCTTCGGCCAGTTGATGTAGGAGCTTTCAAAATAATCCCTATATAGTCTGAATCTTAAGAAACTACTGCCCAAAATACAATACCCTTCACATTTTCTAAGTAGCCACCCAGCCAATACCTTCAGAAAAGCGTGACAGGCACCTGGTATTGCATCTCCAGGGCCCTAAACCCTAAACCCTAAACCCTAAACCCTAAACCCTAAACCCTAAACCCTAGGGATTAGATTTGGCTCAAGCGCTTGCCGAGGTCTTCCTCCTCTACATCACCTTCATGTTGTTCCTGTACCTTCCATTCGGGCTTTGGGGCATGGGACCTCAACCCTCAGCCCGAAACCCTACACCCTAAAAGGCCACCCTAAACCCTAAACCCTAAACCCTAAACCCTAAACCCTAAACCCTAAACCCTAAACCCTAAACCTTATGAGGTGGTCTGAGGAGAAGATAGGGCTTGCTGGCTCCCGAGGCCCGAATCCCTGATGGGCTACAAGGCTTAGTAGCTGAGTAGAGAACCTTTATCCTTTGGGGTATAGATGGCCCTACCAGAACTGAAAGGTTAAACCCTAAACCCTAAACCCTAAACCCTAAACCCTAAACCCTAAACCCAAAACCCTAAACCCTAAACCCTAAACTAGGAAGGGCTCCAGCATTGCAGGCTTCGTTGAGTCTGTTGTTTGAGAGTCCAGGGCTTCCCATGGCAGGATGGGGGCTTTACGCTGTTTATGAGCACGTTGACGCCAGTTTTTCGACCACAAATTGCCAGATATCTTGAACCAGAGTACTGCTCCAGTGCCAGAATAAGCTCAACATATCATCAATCGGAGCCCATGAAGTGTTGCTGCCTTGTGCGTTGCTACGGTTGCTAAGCATGGTAGACTGTGTGAAGCTCAGCCAGAAACCCTACACCTAAACCCTAAACACCCTCGAGCCGAACTTGAAGATCCCCAAAACCTACTCCTTGTTTGTGGGTTACCTAAGGACACATGAGGGGTTTCAGAATTTGGGGGTACCTTATTGGGGTCCTTGTTATAAGGTAATCCTACATTTGGTGGTCTATATTAAGGGTACTTTATTTTCGTAAACCCCCATGGGGGTTTGATTGCAACAGTCAGCTACCAATGAAGCAGAGGTTTGGGTTTTGGACGCATGGTGCTATAGCACTTTTGGGATGCAGGGTTTAAAGGTTTAGGCGCGAATAATGTGGTCATTACGAATAGAATTACCTTCTGGCCCCTATATATTTATACTCAAATCATCCCCAAAACCCAATTCTAAAGACGCAGGCCCCTAAGCCCGAAACCCTAAACCCTGAACCCTAAACCCTAAACCCTATACCCAGGTTTGCTGTGGTGAACATCGTGACGGGCGTTTTCGTCGATGCCGCGATGCAGTCCAGCCGGGCAGATCAAAGCATCTGGGCCTGGAGTGGAGTTCTTTTTAGGGTTTAGGGTTTAGGGTTTAGGGCTTAGGGTTCAGCAAAGGGCTTGAGGGTTTTGGGGTTTTTAGGGTGCAATGTTTAGGGGTGTTTGGCTTCGGGGCAAAAGCATACCCTGCACCCTCGCCCTCCCCCCAGGCCCGTCTTGATCTTCTGGGTGTAGTTGCCTCAGATGAGTTTTGCCTTTTTGTTTGCCCTCGCTTGCGCGTTGAGGATCGTGTGTGAAGAGTTGCGAGCGAGATCTGGGCCGAAAATGAAGCCCACTACCCCCTCATTAAGAAATAACCCGCAGGGAGCCCCAGACCCCCTTAGTTGAGGAATACGCCTTACATTGGATTTAGGGTTTAGGGCTTAGGATTTAGGGTTTAGGGATCCATACTGCTTTTTTGAATTCCTCAGCCGCCTACCATCGCGCCACAATCTACACTTGCATAGGTAAACCCATGCCTCTACTTCCCGATGTCCTAAATCAGGTGTGGTCGTGCAGCACGAGCTGGAAACGACGCTTAGATTCGACTCAATTTCGGCTTGCGGGAGGAGAAGCCCTAAACCCCAAAGTGTTGAGGGTTCAGAGCGTTCTAGGGCTTGTAGGGTTTAGAGGCTCTAGTTGGCAACAAAAACTCTACACCCTAAACCCAGCTGTGTGTAAAGGGTCTCGGGGGCTTGAGACGTTTCATGATGTCCCCCCCCCCCCCCCCCAAGCTGGGGAATCGAAGGATGCAGGAGTGTTAGGGTTTAGGGTTTAGGGTTTAGGGTTTAGGGTTTAGGGTTTAGGGTTTAGGGTTTAGGGTTTAGGGTTTAGGGTTTAGGGTTTAGGGTTTAGGGTTTGATGCTAAGTCGCAGACTCCTTTTCAAGCCTCGAGTCTCTTGCGCCTGCAGCCTCTTTCAGCAACAGTGTCCTCCGACCTCAGGAAGAAGCACTACCTGGACTCCTTGACGCTGGGGCTGTCTTGGCACCCTAAACCCTAAACCCTAAACCCTAAACCCTAAACCCTAAACCCTAAACCCTAAACCCTAAACCCTAAACCCTAAACCCTAAACCCTAAACCCTAAACCCTTAAACCTAAACCCTAAACCCTAAACCCTAAACCCTAAACCCTAAACCCTAAACCCTAAACCCTAAACCCTAAACCCTAAACCCTAAACCCTAAACCCTACCTATAAACCCTAAACCCTGATTCACATGCCACAGCTGGGCCCGACCCCCAAGGGACGCACAAGTTGGGTTTGGCGTGTCGTCCTCGTGTGCAGCTTGGGGGTGTCTGCCATGTTGTAGGTGTCTCGCACCGCCCTCAGCAGCAGTGGTGGGCACGTGACGCCAGCCAGCCTTTTCTTAAACCCCGGGTTTAGAGAGGGTTCTAGGGCTTGTGATTTTATTGCCCCTCGCGCGAGGGCCAGAAAATGGCCCTAAACCCGAAACCCGAAACCCGAAACCCGAAACCCGAAACCCGAAACCCGAAACCCATTCTTGCAAAGCCCAGGAAGGCCCTCTACGAAGCCATCGACGAGGATTCCTCTGGGATGATCACCAGAGAGATGTTGGAGGCCTCCTTTCAGAATGAGTCCCCGCCAGCATTCGGGGGGCTTTAAACATTTAGGGTTTAGGGTAGTTTCGGGTGTAGAAGGTAAAGGGTGTAGGGTTTAGGGTTTAGGGCCTATTTTGCCTACTTTTTTGCTTTCTTCTTTTTAGGGGGGGGGGGGGGGGGGGGAGGGGTGTCCTCTTCGTGAAGAGTATTAAGGCCTAATGCCCTGAACCCTGAAGCCTAAGAATTGGTTTCAGGGTACCAACTCGAGCACGCGCCCTTTCTATGTGTCGGTTTAGGGTTTAGGGCTTAGGGCTTAGGGCTTAGGGCTTAGGGTTTAGGGTTTGATTCACCTTGTGAGAAACGCGCGCCGCGATGTTTGCAGAATGCGGCTTGAGATTCCAGGGTGCGCCACAGTTTCCAGCACAAGCTCGACACTTCGACGGTGTACGAAAATAAGGGACCCCCTTAGAGGGGGCCCCCGAAAAATAGTGTGGCGTTTAGGGTTCAGGGATTCGGGATTCTTGGGGGTTTACGAAAATACGGGACCCGAAACCCCCCACTTTTGTGCTCTGCAGCACCAAAACACCCTGGAAGAGGTTGAGGACAGTCATTTAGGTTCACCGGTCACATGCCAAGATGGGCTATCAGGCCTGAGAATCCCCATAATTTAACCTTATACAAGCCTTTTTTAAGGGGGTTGTAGGGTGCAACAGCCCATCCATCACGCTCTTCGTGTGCGCTGTCTGCGCCCAGGAAAGCGTCCTGGCATATCTCAGCGCTCTGCTGCTTTCCCGCACGTTTGTGTATGAACCCCAAATTTGTTGGGATTACTTGTACCCTGCGTTACGACATAATCCAAAAAGGTATACGGACCCTAAACCTGTTGAGCCTTGATTTTTTCTAGTGCCCAAGGAAACTTCGGTCTCTTTGGGGCATCACGTACCTCGGGAACTATGAAGGGTGCTCTTACCCGACTCTTAAATACTCATGAACTTTTGTGGTTTAGGGAATCAGGTAGAAGGGATGCATATCGTGATGCTTGACTCATTCCTTCAAGGGGTCTCGTGGGTCCTTGAGGTTTTACCTCGCAGTATGATACTGGGATTCCCCAGCCACCCTAGCCACAACTCCATAATTGAGTCTATCCTCGAGGTAGCTACATGCGGGCATTTGGAAGATTCATGTACACATGAAAAAATGCCGGAACCTCAAGCCCCTGAAGCCCTGAAAGGACATTGCCATGTCGCTACCCTAAACCCTAAACCCTAAACCCAAAACCCTAAACCCTAAACCCTAGATCCACTGGATGCCAGGAAGCTGAACACACCGGACGCGTCCACGCTCTTTGACCTTCTCGACTTCGACCAGTCGGATGCCATCGACATCGATGATCCTGGGCCTGTTATTGTTATTATCACTATAACTGTTATAATTGAAATCCCCACGCTTCACGTTCTCCCCATAAACCATGTGTTTGAGCATCGGAAGGACGTGTTCACCTGTTTCGGGGGCACCGCGCTGCCCCCGCCGGCTCTCTGATGCTTCTAAGCCCCGATAATATGGGGACTTACGAGAATAAGGGGCCCTAATTTAGACCTTCAAGTAGTAGGGTTCCCTTTTAAGAAGGACCCCCAATACGGTACCCCCTTCTGTTCGGAAGCCCCCATCTGCTGCGAAGGAGTTTCTTCTGGGCTGCTACAACCTCCATGGCGATGCATCGATTCTTGGGTGGCAGGGTTGAGGGTTGCTGGATGTTTGGGATGTGCTCTTGGGCGGGCGTGTAGTGTCCCCACCGGGCTGCGAGCCATGGCTACTTGTGGCTTCGCCATTCCTTGATGCGTAGATGCACAGAGCTTCTTTATCTGGCAGAGGTGAGCTCGCAAAGCTGCCCATGCGAGCAGAAATAGTTGTAAGCGCTTGCGCGCGCCGGACTGATTTCCCCTGACTTAAGACGATCGCAACCTCCACACCCCCAACCGGATCTTCCTCCTTGGGCCATTGTCTAAACCCAAAGACAGGCTGACTTGTCAGAGAGCTGGTATATAGGACCACCGTTCTGTTTGTCTCTCCTGGTATACTTGTAAGAGTTTTAAGTAGGGTTTAGGGTTTAGCGTTTAGGGTTTAGGGTCTAGGGTTTAGGGTTTAGGGTTTAGGGTGGTTATTACCCCCTTACTTAGGGGCCTTCGCTTCTAACCCTACTTGTCAGTACCCATGAACCTTCAAGTGGGGGTTTACGAAAATGGGGGACCCCAACATGTACCCCGAATATCCCTAAACCCTAAACCCCAAGCCGTTGCCTTCTCCGAGCGCTTCATAACTAGGATGCCCAGTAGTGCCCTTATTCCCTTTTTTGGGGGTTTAGGTTCCCCTATAAACCCCTTGAAGCAAAAAAGGGCACCCTTTTTAAGCCTAGGTTACTGGGCAGCCTAGACAAGCAGAATCAACATTTTTGTGTCGGTTCCCGCACGTCCTTCGCACAACTCTTCCCCGATGCCCGATTCTGCTGCAATGCCCTAAATGGCACCGCGATACTCCTTCCAGCTCAGAACTTCTCAGGGTTTAGGGTTTAGGGTTTAGGGTTTAGGGTTTAGAGTTTAGGGTCTAGGGTTTAGGGTTTAGGGTTTAGGACGATTCCACCATCCAGGAACATTGATGTCAAGTTGACCCATGCAGAAGCGACTTGGCTGTTACTTCGCAGTAGAGTAGGGCACCTTTACCTTTTTTGGGGGTAGGATACTCCCCATAATACAATCCCAAAGGTAAACCCTAAACCCTAAACCCTAAACCCTAAACCCTCAACCCTCAACCCTCAACCCTCAACCCTAAACCCTAAACCCTAAACCCTAAACCCTAAACCCTAAACCCTAAACCCTAAACCCTAAACCCTAAACCCTAAACCCTAAACCCTAAACCCTAAACCCTAAACCCTAAACCCTAAACCCTAAACCCTAACCTTAGTTCCCCTAGGATACTGGACAACCTAGGTTAAAACACAAGGGCCGCCACACCTGAAACTTGTGAAGCTCTTCGAGGGCCCCGAAACCCGGACCGGAAACTCCAAAATCCTTGGGTTTAGGGTTTAGGGTTTAGGGTTTCGGGTTTAGGGTTTAGGGTTTAGGGTTGCGCCCTATACTATACCCCCCTTCCCCCCAAGAAACGTGGGACGGGGGCTCGAGCAGAGAAGGGCCCCCGCAAGACAAACAACGTCATGCCTCACACTGGCTTCAATTTCTTCTGTCAACCTGAGGTGGTTGATACCAACTTGTTGGGGGTTTAGGGTTTAGGGTTTAGGGTTTAGGGTTTAGGGTTTAGGGTTTAGGGTTTAGGGTTTAGGGTTTAGGGTTTAGGGTTTAGGGTTTAGGGTTTAGCAACTTACGAGAGCATGGTGGCCCCTCTCGACCCCTGTTAAGTCCGGCAGCGCACGGAATTCCGACTCGCCTTGTATGGCGCCATGCGCCTGAGAAGCAGGGAGCCCCAAAACCCTAAACCCTAAACCCTTAAGCAACCCCCCCCCCTCCCCCCCGACGCAAGAGAGCAATCAAGAAAGTACACCCCTGACGCCCGGAAACCCCCATCCCCCGAAACGATCCCAAGTCCCCAAACACCCTCAACCCTAAACCCTAAACCATAAACTCTCAACCCTAAACCCTAGAAACCCTAAACCACTAACCCCAAGAACCCCCAAACCCGGTGATCCCCTGCCCCTCTCGCAGGTCAGGTTTGTGAAGGAGACGTTGCTGGACCTCATCGAAGACGTCCACGAACCCCGGAAGCAGAGTTTGTGGACTGTTTGTGGTTTATAGGGCTTGAGGGTTTGGGGTTTAGGGTTGAGGGTTTGAGGGTGTAGCATAGTTTGTATCTATGTATAGGGCTGGGGGGTAAGTAGGGTGTCCTTCAAAGCCTGGAAGGCTTAGGGAATCTGAAGCCCTGGGCTCTAGAACGCGAAACCCTAAACCGTAAACCCTAAACCCCTAACCCAAAACCCAAAACCCTAAACCCTAGAAAAGAGCCCTGGGAGTTCAGGGTTAGAGAATCCAGGCTCCGGAGCTTATTCCGCCGGCTTCAACAGGTTGACGCCTTTCGACCCATGTCCCCTTTGTTTCTTGGGCTGGGTCTGAACAAAGATTCTAGATGTATATTAGATGGGATATATTGCAGAATATTTTGTATATAAATAAACAAATAAGCAAATAAATAAAAAATATATATATATGTATATATACATATTGGTATTTCTGTATGTTCGCTTCGATGTAGTTTTTTTCTAAGCATACTATCTCTACGGTGCCGAGGGGTGCCTTTGAGCATGTCTTGCTACGTGCTACACTCCGCTTTGTGGTGTTTTGTCCTCGCGCCGCCCGCAGAAGAAAGGAAGGTACATGCAGGCATGCATACGCGAGCCATTTTGCTCAGTTTCACGCGCCCTCAGAAAGTGACTCATCGAGTGTCTTTCCACGCCAGCAGATCGGCTCCCACTCCTCGCTCTCTTGTGCCTCAAGCCCTGCCAACGCCGCAAACGCATATGCACCCACTCTTGCGGCAACAGCAATAACTTAAGCAGATTATCCCGGGTTGCATTGTACACTTGTAGGGTTGGTATATGGGTCTGACTGAATCCATTGGTTTGGTATATAGTAGAAATCCCCATAGAGGGTTTTTTAGGGCTTAGGATATGTAACATAAATCTTTTGGAATCCAAACCCTAAACCCTAAACCCTAAACCCTGAACCCTAAACCCTAAACCCTAAACCCTAAACCCTAAACCCTAAACCCTAAACCCTGAACCCTGAACCCTGAACCCTAAACCCTAAACCCTAAACCCTAAACCCTAAATCCTAAACCCTAAACTAAACCCTAAGCTTGTCAGCGCAGGAAATGAAGCAACAGCTGCCTGGAAATCCCTCTCAGCCGACGAGCGGGCTTGAGCCCGGGAATTCAGAGCCTCTTATGCCTCAAACCCTAAACCCTAAACCCTAAACCCTAAACCCTAAACCCTAAACCCTAAACCCTAAACCCTAAACCCTAAACCCTAAACCCTAAACCCTAAAAACCCAGACCCTCAAGCCCCGCAAAACCCTAAGGGCCCTCGAAACCCGAATTACAGACCCTAAGCCTTCACGCCCACAACCCACAACCCACAACCCTCAACCCTCAACCCTCAACCCTCAACCCTAAACCCTAAACCCTAAACCCTACACCCCCCAAAAGACCCTAAAGACACCCTCGGCGTGGGGCCCTGTGGGTCCACCTTTGGGCTGCTCATACTTGGAGGTCCGTGGCACTTATTAAACAATTATTGAAGGGTTTAGGGTTTAGGGTTTAGGGTTTAGGGTTTAGGGTTTAGGGTTTAGGGTTTAGGGTTTAGGGTTTAGGGTTTAGGGTTTAGGGTTAGTGCTTATAAGGGCATTCATTAGACAATTATAATTGTACTTCTAACCCACTTGTCAGCCCCTGGAGTGCCCCAATATGGTGACAAGTACAGTTAAAACTACAGTCGGAATTGGTTAATAAGTACCATGAGCCTCCAAGTAGGCAGCTGCAAAGTTACGCCTTGCAAGGGAATTCGCTTCCCAACTGGCTGGTTCTTAGTAGGGAGTGAGGGAAGGAGTGAACCCTTACCAGGTATTTTTGTTGGGTCCGAATTCCTGCAGTTCCTACTAAGAACCAGGGGGCCAAAGTTTGATGTGAGAGTTTCCGAAATTAGGGGATGTAAGGGCTAGTCACTAAATGTTTGATGTGGAAGTCGGTGTGGTTTAGGGTTTAGGGCTTAGGGCTTACGGTTTGTAGGGCTTAAGGTACCGTATTGGGGGCCTTTATGATAAGGGGAACCGACCGTTTTAAGGTCTGCATTCCCCCCTGACTATCGTAAGCTCCCATGCCATGCAACGAAGCTCTGCAGACTCGAGGTGGAGAAGAGAGGGGGGAACATGACCGGGGTTCAACAGTCAGTGTCTAAACATGCTTCAGAAGTCGACTTTCTTTTTTGGGGCTTTGGGGGGGTGGGGGGGGTTCGGGTGGGGTTTGGGGGCAGGGGGGGGCGGGCGGGGGCGTTGTCACTGTGCGCCACTTTGCACCCAAGCTCTTCATGTACCTGGGTTTGGTGGTCGAGGGTTTTTGCGAGCGGCCAGTACACATTATGATGGTGCATGACACCATCATGGCACTATTGGCACGATCATGACAGTACATTATCACCCGGCTGGTCTACGCGTGCACCGCACTACAGGGGCCTGAGTAGTTGCTGACGCTGCCTTGCTCTGCTTGAGGGTTTTGCAGCAAGACATGCCGTCACAGCGTCTATCCCTACAGCGAGCATACTGTTGTTAACAGCTTGGTACATGTTCCCGCACAAAGCTTTGACTTTTCTGGAACAAGGAGCGCGCGGTCGCACATGCCCATTCCAAACACCGATGTTTACAGCATCTTCGTGTTCTTCGTACGTCACTTCCCCAAGCATTCTTGACGTTTCTGGAACAAGGAGCGGAGTTGCGACAGTCGAGTGAATTACTACAGTGTTCTGAGTCCCTGTGCGCCCTCCGAACATGCAACGCAGAAAAGGCTTGGGATTCTGAAAAAGACGGGCTCTCCACGGCCGACTAATGCTTCCCCTTCCACTTCGAGCAATGGCAGCTTCGATCTGCATATCCTCTTCCACTGGAGCTCCAGTCATGCAAAGCGCTGTATGGAGCGACAAGTTATACATTTTGAACAACTTTTATCAACATGGGCCGGCAGTTTCCTGGTACCCACTACAAGTTTTTTCGTACCTCGGGTGCACTTTGGTAGGGGTTTAGGGTTTTCGGGCTTAGGGTTTGGGGTTTAGGGTTTAGGGTTTAGGGGTACTTTGGTAACGAAGGTCCATCTGGACACCAGGGCTCAAGGCCCCAGCCCTCTCGAACTCCCTGGGGGCCGTATTTCAAGTGCGAGGGCCGCGAGGGCCCTAATTTTCGACTGCGTGTGGAAGTAGGCTGTAGGGTTTAGGGTTTAGGGTTCAGGGTTCAGGGTTTAGGGTTCAGGGTTTAGGGTTTAGGAGGGTTTAGGGTTTAGGGTTTAGGGTTTAGGGTTTAGGGTTTAGGGTTTAGGGTTTAGGGTTTAGGGGATCCCGTAGGCCACACCTGCGACTAAACGAGTTGACAATGCAGGGTGGCGGCCGTTGAGCTTTGCTTGCTGTGTACACTTGTGGGTTACAGTGATGTGAAAGCATGCTTGCGATAGGCCATTCAAGAGCCTTGAAAGCCCTAAACCCTCAACCCTCAACCCTAAACTCTAAACCTGGGTTTTGGAGTACTGTACTTTAATACTTTTTTTGGTTCTGGGTTCCTATTATAGCTACTTATACCTAAAAAGTATATACTTTTTTTCCAGGGTCTACTCCAAAGGTAGGAAACCCTAAACCTTGGAAAGTTAAAGTGCTTCATGCTCAGCCAGCCTCTTCACACGCAGCGCGCCGGATCGAGCGAAAGTACAGCGTGCGCTATGGCCGTTGCTGCTTCCGTGTGAGACAATCCAGCTGTAGCGAAGAAGAATGCACAGTGCCATCTCGATTGTGCTTACACCCTGAACCGTAAGCCTACAGCCTAAGCCCTAAACCCTAAACCGGTCTTTTTGGGGGTACGTACTCAAAATTTGGCTCCGCACTGGCAGTTCCTCTGCAGGAACCGATGTCTGCAAACTGGTCTGACTGGTTTGATGCAGCATACCCGGCCTTTATCAGGACCTTATGCCCCCACTTACTTCCTCGTGTGCTTGCCTTGGAACACCTCTATGGGTTTAGGGCTTATGAGGGTTTACGGTTTAGGGTTTAGGGTTTTGGGGCTATGTATCATCCACTTGGGCCGCAAGCTGGCAGCCATGCAGCCACGATCACACAAAGGATTAGGGTTTAGGGTTTAGGGTTTAGGGTTTAGGGTTTAGGGTTGATGGTTTAGGGTTGAGGGTTGAGGGTTGAGGGTTGAGGGTTGAGGGTTGAGGGTTGAGGGTCCTGAATAGCTGCCCTGAGATGTTTTCTGACGCACAAAGTCTCCCATCAGCATCCCGACCCGGGAACCCAAGCCCTTACAACCCTGAGCAACACTAGGCCCTAAACCCTAAACCCTACACCCTAAACCCGAAACCCTAAACCCTAAACCCTAAACCGCTCTTATTGCCGATGTTGGCCAGAAGGGAAGCATGCGAATGCAGGAGCCTTACTAAGATGAGCCCCTCAGCAGACAAACTATTGGAATATCAAGCACACATACCGACAACAATTGAATCTAGTTACTTCCAGCCCCCCCCCCCCCCCCCCCCGGCCAAAATCCTCATCAAACAAGGCCCCTATTTGGTAAACTCTAAACCCTAAACCCTAAACCTACACCCCATACACCCCTACAAACCTCCCTACACCCCTACACCCCCACGCCCCTACACCCCTACACCCCTACACCCCTACACCCCTACATACCCCCCAACACGCCTAACACCCCTACACCCAACCCTCCCACATGCTACAGCCCCTGTCAAAAACCCCCCCGAAGCATAGCGCAGCCATGCGATGTGCCTGGCTGACTGTGCTTGTCTTGTGCCATGGTGAGCATCCTTGGGATTTTCGGAAACTCAGGAGGTATACTATGGGTTTAGGGCTTAGGGTTTAGGGTTTAGGGTTTACAGGGCTTACAGGGTTTTGTGTTTCGGCCAAAGAGGCAAAAGCCTTTTTGCCTGGCCCTTCTTTGCGCGCGTGGGCCGCGAGTTTAGGGGTTCGTGGCGCTGAAGCTGTTGGTGCCACCTGCTCAGACAACGGGCTCATAATCCCTAAACCCAAAATCTAAACCCCAAGCCCTAAACCCTAAACCCTAGACCCTAAACCCTAAACCCTAAACGAAGTGTTTCCCCACTAGGCGCGAGTGAGGCTTCGAGGCCACATGGCAGGACCTTCGGAGTCCCTTTGAGGCCTCGTCATGTGTCACGTAGCGAGACGCCCATGAACACCAAGCCCGAATTAAGCCCCAAACCCCAAACCCTAAACCCTAAACCCTAAACCTTAAACCCTAAACCCTAAACCCAAAACTGCAACCTCAAGACATGAAGCCAACCAGCTAACCTGCCCACGCAAAGGGGATCCCGAATGCATGACTGAGGCTTCTGGCTGGCATCCATCCCTGCTTGCGCGCCCTCCTCGCAAAGAGGCGCAAGCTTGTCTTTCAACTGCCGCTTCCCCTATCTAGGGTTCAGGGTTTTTCGGGCGGTTTGGGGGGGGGGGGCACACGAGCAATTGTCTTGGGTTACGTTTGACACTCAAAGGCACGACCGCCTTGACAGCCAGTGTGGGCCTTGCCTTTCCTTGGAGTGTCCAGCAGCCCCAGCTTTACCTGGGCTGCACGTTCAGTGCTCTCAGGTCGCTCGCGAAGCTCGGACAGCTTCGGGCTCTCAAGTGTTGGTAGCGAGCCCTCAGCAGGACTGTAGGGTTTAGTTTAGGGTTGAGGGTTTAGGGTTTAAAGTGTTAATAGCCTAAACGGCCTAAACCCTGAACCACAAACCTTGAACCCAAACCCCAAACCCTTTAACCCAAACCCCAAACCCTTTAGCTCTGATCCCCAAACCTAAACCCTCAAAGGGTCCCAACTTGCTGCCAAAAAAAGTTTATGGACCCTACACCCTAAACCCGGAACCCTAAACCCTAAACCCAAAACCCTAAACCCTAAACCCTAAACCCTAAACCCTAAACCCTAAACTCTAAAGCCTAAACCCTAAGCCCTACGCAAGCCCCCCCCAAAAAAAAAACAAAGAAAAACAACTCGGAAGGTTCCCGGTGGCCCCGGGGGCTGTGCTTGTGACGGGAGCGAGCAGTGGCAGCTGGGCTGGCACAGAGATTTGTTGGCGAAGTTTTGGGGTTTAAGGTTTAGGGTTCAGGGTTTTGGGTTTTGGGGAAGGGTTTAGGGTTTTGGGGAAGGTTTGGGGATTAGGGTTCAGGGTTTAGGGAAGTTTTGGGGTTCAGGGTTTAGGGTCTTGGGGAAGTGTTGGGGTTCAGGGTTCAGGGTTCAGGGTTCATGAACAAAGCTGAGTTTCTTAGTTTATTGTGCCGAAAAACGGGCGAGAGCACAGCCTAGTCTGTTGGGTGACGGGCCCCGCAAGACTCCTGGACAAAGCTTCTAGGACCCGGAGTAGGCCCTTATTATTGTTTTTTGTTTGGGGTTGGGGTTGTTCCCTTATAATCTCCTTGAATCCAAACAGGGTACCCTTTTTATTCCTAGGTTGCTCCTGGGTCTAGGCTTTCTTCGACAGCAAGCACATGACCACCGCCCAACATTTGAAAACATGGATCGCGGGGCAGCACATGAGTGGCCGGTTGAAGACTTGCCTTGTGCTAAAAGGAGTAAAAGTCTTTTGGGGTACCCCTCTTTCCGGAAATCCCCACGTTGTTTATCTGTGCGTTCCTGCAACAGGTGTGTTTTGTCCAGGTTTTCCCCACTCTGGTGGGGGGGTGTTAGATTTTAAACTCAACTCTTCTTCTCGCCCGGAACTCTTCTCCTCGCCCGGTCTACTCCTCGCTCATCCCTGGAGTGCCCCCAGAGTGTCCCTGGAGTGCCCAACCCCAGATTGTCCCTGCAATGCTCAACCCCGGAGTGTCCCTAGAGTGCCCAACCCAAGAGTATCTCTACCCAGCGAGGGTGGGATGTTCGAAGTAAAAGAACTGTATATTTTGCATTCTCAATTCCTGGATTGAAAAGGATCATATTCAGACCCTAAACCCTAAACGGTGACAACCTAGAACCTAAAATGAGATGACACTCCCCGTTTGGGTGTCGTTTATTCGGTACAAGGCCAGTGCAGGCGCCCTTATACGACTCAGGGTACAGGTGCCCACACAGTGTATAGGCTTTACCTGGTTTATATAGGGTTTAGGGTACTTGGGCCCTCAAGCTACTCTATAGGAACCCCATTGCTTGAAGGAGCATGGGTACTTATAAGTAGGGTGTAGGGGTATAAGTCGACTAAATACAGTTATGACCATAGTTTGCCTACTTGTAACCCTACTTCTGAGTACCCCTGAAGCTCCATGTAAGGCCCAAAAAGTAAACCCTAAAACCCTAGACCCTAAACCCTAAACCCTAAACCCTAAACCCTAAACCCTATAGGTACATGGACCCTTTCGGTAAGACGATAAGCCCCGCGTGCCCCGGATGGAAGGCATAGGTCTCCACGCTGCGGTCGCATTGTCAGCGGAGGCGGGCTTTAGGGATTAGGGTTTAGGTGAGAGTGTGAGAGTGTGAGAGTGAGAGAGAGTGAGAGAGAGTGAGAGAGCGCGCCAGGGAGAGAGAGAGAGAGAGTGTGTGTGGAAGTTCCGTTCCAAAGAATCTGGTTGGTGGTTTTTGATTCATAGCTCATTTTCAGAGAGTCGATTGCCTGTTTCAAGAAGCAGGGGGCAGGGGTGCCCATGTCACTTCCTCTGCCAACGAAGCTGAGTGACATGAGGCAATGATATAGATCAGGGATGCCTGATCTACGTACCTGCAGACTCCTTTGAAAGAGAGTCCAGACTTCTGTGCGTGTGCGGAAAGAGATGTGACAACCGGGTATTGACCGGAAATCCATGTGTTTGTAGTGCGATTGTGAGTGTGAGTCCATTGTGTTTGACTGGGTTCTTGTTAAGGACTGAAATTTAGCACAACACGGAGATTGTATACATATATATATATATATATATTGGATACCTACTATGGCAACTTAACCCAACTTAATTTAAGCGCCTTCACAAGAGCCCAGCCTCAGAGATTCATGCACACTGAAGCCTTGACGTGCTCTTCCTGGCCAGCTATCTGTCGAGACCTAAACCTATCTCCCCCTTGAGAACCATTTTTTAAACTTTTTATATAAAACCCAGGAGGATATTGAAAATAGTATTTTTCATGTTGTTTATATATGAAACTCAAGAGGATATTGAGGATAATATTTTTATTATGGTTCTAAGGGGAGTATAGAAAACCCTCTGAGCCCCTTTGAAACCGGGCAGGTCGTGGTTTTTGCTGGGGTCCGCTCCGAAAAGGATGCTGAGCCTCGTCTGAGTGCGGGAAGCCCCCATCAAGCCCTGGAATGCTAAGCCTTGAGGGTTTAGCGTTTAGGGTTTAGGCTTTGGGGTTTAGGGTTTGGGGTTTAGAATTTTAGAAGTTTTAGGGTTTAGGGTTTAGGGTTTAGGCCTTCCGGTCACGAAGTAGGGACAAGTTGAGGGTCGGGACGGAGGATCTCAGTTTTACTTTGTCCTAGGACCCAGAGGCACTTTTCCCCCCTTGTGTTAGGGGTTTCTTTTACCTGTTCTAGGCCCCAGAGGCACTTTTCCCCTTGTTTTGTGGGGTTTCCCTTTAAACCAAAACGGGCACCCTTTATATTCCCAGGTCAGTCCTGGGTGTGTGTTTGTGCTCGCCTTTGAGTTCAGGCGCGCCTGAAGCAAAGCTACCCCCAGCTGCGCCCCGTGGTGCTGGACGTGACCAGCACGGAAAAGGCCATTCACCCGAGACCCTAAACCCGACGCCCTAACCCACCCAAACCCTAAACCAAAAGCCCTGAACCCTAAGCCGTCCAAAACCCTAAACCCTAAGCCCCAAGCCCTAAGCCCTAAACCCTTACCCTAAAAAGCCTAGACCAGCAAAGAAACGGCTTAAGGGCTTTCTTGTTCATTTGGAGAGAGATGGTTTCGGGTAATTTGGGGGTACAAGCGATCCACTCGCATGGCACGACTGCCGGTGGTTCGGGTTTATAGGGTTTAGGGTTTAGGGTTTACTGTAGGGTTTACCCAACACCAATAGAGTTCCCAAATGCTTTCAGGTCGAGGCGGCGCGCAAAGAGGTGTCTGCGGCGCTGGGAGCTGAAGAGTTGATCCCTGGCCGCACCAGGATGGGGTTTAGGGTTTAGGGTTTAGGGTTTAGGGTTTAGGGTTTAGGGTTTAGGGTTTAGGGTTTAGGGTTTAGGGTTTAGGGTTTAGGGTTTAGGGCGTCTCGCCGCGCAGCGGCAGTAAGTACCATGTGTAAATGGCGCCCCTACACACCCAGGGGGTGTGGGGGGGCGGCATGTCACGCGAAGGCATTTGTTTTCAATGTTATCCAACAATTTCATTGGTGCTGGGTTCTTTCTCCCCACCCGCTGTGAGCTTTCACAGGCCACCACCCAAACCACTGCCTTTTAGGGTTTAGGGCTGTCGCCCTCAATTCCCACCATTGCTCCCACAAAGGAGGAAACAAAAGGTCAGAAGTTCAGAGGAGGAGGGGGGCCACGGGGGGGGGGGGGGGGGGGGGGCGGGGGTGGGGGGCAGGGGGGGGGGGGGGGCTGGGGGGGGGGCGGGGCGGGGGTGGCGGGCGGGCGGGGGAAGATTGTAAAGACAGCGCGGGCCAGGGGGGGTATGGGGGGGTTAGGGGGGGGCCAGGGGGGGGGAAGGTCCTGACGCGATTTTTGGCTCCGGAAGGGGTACCCCCCCATGGCCAACCCTAAATTTCAGGATTTTTGGGCCAACGACCAGGGGTCCCGGAAAGGTTCCTAGGGGGGCTGCCTGGGTGGCGACGTTCTCGGGCTTTGGACCGTGGGTTTAGGGTATGCCCATCAAGGGGAGTATCTGAGTACTCCTGTGGCTGGGTGGCCCAGCGACAGCTGGCCATAGGCGAGGCGAGGTCCAGGGGCTCTCTATTCGACCACTCTCCAATGGCTCCACCCATTGTCCATCCGGTAAAGGTGTCCGTCACTGCCGGATGTCTTCTGGGTTCAGGGATCCTTGTAAAGGGTGGGTACGGCCTAAGCAGGCCGGGTGGGAATTTAGGGTTTAGGGTTTAGGGTTTAGGTTTAGGGTTTAGGGTTTAGGGTTTAGGGCTTAGGGTTTAGGGTTTAGGGGCTAGAAAGGCCCATCCTGGCAGGGACAGTGAGTGGGCCTTCTTGCAGATCCAGAACTCAGAAGTGGTTAGGGCTTAGGCTTTGGCACCTCTACGCTTTAGGGTTTAGGGGTTAACCCTAAACCTCAAAACCCTAAAAAAAGGCCCTAAATCGGAAACTTCATGGTACTTATGAACCAAGTATAATCTGTACTTACAACCCCCTTTAGAAGCCCCTTAAATGCCCTAGTAGTTCTAAGTACAGTCATAATTGGTTAGTAAGTATCATGAACCTCCAAGGAAGCTGGTGGGCTTGGTCAACAATGCCGGGATCTCCCGGCATCTCATTTTCGAGTATGAGAACCTGGAGGATCGGCCTCCTAAAGCCCTAAAGCCCTAAAGCCCTAAACCCCTAAACCCCTAAACCCCTAAACCCCTATAGCCCCTAGACCCCTAGACCCCTAAACCCTAAACCCCGAAACGGATTAGGGTGTAGGGCTTTCGGGTTCGGTTTTAAGGATTTAGCTGTCTTGCTTCGGTACTGAAGGAACCCGAAAAGGGTTTATGGTTCCACATGATTTAGCGGAGCGCGTCGTTGGACCCAAAACCCTCAGCCCTAAACCGCTATTTCGTGCTTACATCGGGGACATACAGTGCTTCCTGCGGATGAGATGCCCCTGGTTTAGGGTTTAGGGTTTAGCCTGCTGTCAATCTGGATTTCATGGCTGCAGCGCTGGAGTATGAAGGTCTGGTGATTGAGCTGCGTTTATGAGTCCTGGGCTACTGATGCTGAGAGTATGGATTTCGCGCAGGGTCATAGGGATTCGTGCCTAGACCCTACACCCTACACCCTACACCCTACACCCTACACCCGGCTGGAGGCACTAGCATCGTGTCCTAGCCTGACAAGCAATCTCCGCGCGACGAACATGTCGGATTCCTTTCTGAACACTAAACCCGAAGCCCTAAACCCTTTGATATTCGTGACCTGGAGACCTTATTCTTCCCAACCTATGGCACCGTCTATGACAGCCTTCCCTTTTGGTCCGTTTCAGAGTTACTGGTTCCTAGTCAGGAATCAACTCGGAAAGGAGATGCCTTATATAATCCCCTGCAATCCTCGGAAAGAGGGATGCGACGCAGCTACTGCGTGCTTCCGGTGGAGGAAGTCATGAAGCTCTACGACGTGAATGTCTTCGGTGTCTACCGTGTGACCCAGGCAGGGTGACGTGCAAGTTCGCAAGAGTTGGGAGCGCTGTCAGACTAGAACTCGCTTCAAGACCATGGCCAGCTGTGTCCACCCGCTCATTCCTTGCACAACCGCCCTAAGCCCTACACCCTTATCTCTAAACCCTAACCATAAACTCTAAGACCTATACCCTAAGCTGTTTTAAACCGTGACCCTCTTCACTGTAGACGGGTGGATCCAACTCAGGCATTCCTGCCCCTCCTGCGCGCGAGCGGCGCGGGGAGGGTGGTGAACGTCGGGTCTATCTCTCCGACTACACCGGCGATGGGCTACACGAGCTCCTCATACTTGCTGTTGACGTGGTTCTACTTGGAGGTTCATGGTACTCATTAACTAGTTACAACTGACTTATAACCATATTAGGGCACTTAAGGGGCTTATAAGTGAGTTATAAGTACAGTTACAATTGGTTCATCAGTACCATGGACCCCGAAGCAGGGATTAGGGTTCAGGGTGCAGGCCCTAAGGCTGCTACTGAAGTGGCCAAAGGTACCCCGGAAGGCACTTTTATGGTAGAGGTTTAGGGTTTAGGGTTTAGGGTTTAGGGTTTAGGGTTTAGGGTTTAGGGTATCAGTGCGCTGTGAAGGGAAAATTGGGTGTGCGTGGGGCCTTCTTCTATGTACGGTGAGCCCTTGGTCTTGGTAGCCCCGCGGTACCCTTAAACCCCTTTTTTTGGGTTTTGGCTTCCCCTATCAAGTAAAAAAAACCCAAAAAACAGGTGCCCTTATCATCACTGCAAAGATGGTTACTGGGCTACCAATTGGCGTATGTCTGCTTTCGCTCATTGAGGTCAACCAGTCTGACAGGGTATTCTTTGGGCCTATTTTCCCCTCAGGTTGGGATGTTCGCCCTTATATTACACGAACAGTTCTTAATAGGGAGTATAGTACCCACTCGTATAATCCCGATTAAGAATAGGGTTTAGGGTTTAGGGTTTAGGGTTTAGGGTTTTAGGGTGTAGGGTTTAGGGTTCGGAGGTTCCTGTGACCGAGGCTACGCCGGCTCGAAGAACGCTCTCGAGTCCATCAATGACGTGATGAGGCTTAGTGCTGGTATGAGTTTGGGGCTCCCTGAACCCTAAACCCTAATGTTAACCTCACATCTATAAATGGGGTGGCAACTGTAATATTCGCCGGGCCAGAGGGGCTCAGCCGAAGACTACTTTCCATTACGGGAGGTTTTCGGACCGATGTGTGTAAACAAGTCTATATAGGGGGGTCCGGTGAAAATAATCATGGGGTGACAACAGTAATATTTGGCCGGCCAGGAATCAGAAATTTTACTTGCAGAGAAGACTTTTCGAGCTCCGAGGCTCTAGAGAAGCAGATCTCGTTTGAGATTGCTTGTCTTGTCAGACCCTGACAGCTACACCCCCCCAAGAGCCCCAGAATCCGCATTATTGGCACCCACTCGTTTTTTTCTACCCCTCCAAACCCCGGGGACCAAAACAAGTTTTTTTTTGGGGGGGGGGGTTTATTAAAGCGACGTTAACATTAAACCCTAAACCCTAAACCCTAAACCCTAAACCCTAAACCCTAAACCCTAAACCCTAAACCCTAAACCCTAAACCCTAAACCCTAAACCCTAGACCCTGAGCTGAACCCTGAGCTGAACCCTGACATCCCGGCTGTGAAACCTTACAAAGCAGGCTGGAACTCGCGCGGTACAACATCTCAGCAGCTGGTCTGCAGCTCTGTCCCCCTAAACCCTATAAACCCTAAGACCCTAAACCCCAAACCCTAAACCCTACACCCTAAACCCGAACCCTAAACCCTAGCCCTAAACCCTAAACCCTAAACCCTAAACCCTAAACCCTAAACCCTTTTTGCGAACAGAAGGGTCCCCTTAGTTAGGGATTGGGGATCTCTAGGGCTGGGAGGCTGGCAGCGTTTGTGTGCATACTTTCAAGGGCTCCCGGCTGCTCCTGATGCGCGTTTTCCTCTTAGGGTTTAGGGTTTAGGGTTTAGGGCCTTAGGGCCTTAGGGTTTAGGGTTATGGGGTCTCTAGTGTTTTTCTTTCTGTCTTTTTTTCTCTCGCTCGCTCTCTCGCTCTCTCGCTCTCGCTCTCTCACTCTCTCTCTCTCTCTCTCTCTCTCTGTCTCTGTCTCTCGCTTGCGTATTACTTATCTACCCACAGTACTTGTTACTTACTACCTATTTTCTCTCTCTTTCACATACATATATATATATATGTATATGTATATATACAGGCTTATTTATGTTTACATTCATATTGTTTTGCAACTCCGCTATTCTCAGGTCGCTGTAATTCTACCTTTGTCACGTTCTTTTCATAGAGTTCTCAGGATTCGCATTCTCACTGCCACAGCTCTGTGAGAGAGAGAGAGAGAGATGCGAGTATAGTTCCTGGCTTGGTAGCTAGGGTATCTCGCCTACACTTCTCACGGTTTGGGGTTTACCTTAAGAACCCCAGCGTTTTGCAGGTTATTATGATAAGCCCTTAATTACAAGAGATCCGCACCAGCCGAAACGAACACCCAGTTATAGAATCTCAAGGTTTGCAGTGCCATTCCCCTTTTCATGTCGCGCTCAATTGCTTTCTCTTCCCATCAGGGCGGCATTTCTTCCCAATTCCAATGGAAGCCATAAGCCCTAGATCTGAAACCCTAAGCCCTGAAAGCCCAAAACCCTAAATCCCCAAAGCCCTCTAAACCGTAAATCCCAAACCCAATAAACCCTATGGAAAAAAATGCCCCAAAGCAAGCCAGAGGTCAGCCTCCTTAAGCCGGGTATGGTGCACTCGGCGCTTCACGAAAAGCCGCTGGGCTGCAAAAAGTGCGAGCCCCAGCCCTGAATCCTCAATCCTACACTGGGTAGTCAGGCCCTTGGGGCATTTAGAATTTTCCTTTTTCTTGGGCTTAAGAGGACTCTATTTAAGTACAGGAATATTTTTCAGAGGGCTTTCAGGGCCATCCAGTTGCCCGTTTCCAAGACTCCACACGAAGCCCCAACGACCCCACCATCCTTCAAATTGAACGCTGCGCTTTGTCATAGTGGGGTAGCACATGTTTAAGGGTACTTAAACTCAATAAGGAAGAGGACTTCAAATTTTGATACGATCCCAACCATGAACTAACTAGTACAGTGCACGAAGCCCCAGATCTTGACGACAGCAGCCGGGACTGGAGTTTGAAGAGTTTTTTTTTGCCAGGGAGGTCAGGGACTACAGTTTATAGGATCTATAGGGTCTAGGGTTCAAGGTTTGTAAAATTTGTGGCATTTCCCAACGTAGGGGTATCCGATTTATACCCGAAAATGGAATTAATAGAAGCCCCTTAAAAGGGATCCCCAAAAAAGGCCTCCTATTTCCGAAACCTCCATTCGTGGCTGATGAGAAGAACCGGACACCTTCCTTAGCCCAGGATCTCGGGCGAGAATGCGGCTTGGCGTCGGGCAAAGGACTCTTTGATAGCTGGGCTCTGGCGATGCACCCCCATTTGTGTGTATACGCATTTGTGGCATATATATATATATTTATTTATTTATTTATTTATTTATTTATTTTTATTTATTTATGTATGTATACGTACGCAAAAGAGTATATGTGTGTACATACAGACATATATATATATATGTATATGTATATGTTTATGTATATGTATATGTATATGTATATGTATATGTATATGTATATGTAAGCAAATGTATGTTTGTATGGATATAGGATCAGTACGACGAAGTTTTTTTGGGTTTTTGCCGTGTTGTTCTTGCCTTTCTCCAACCCTGAGAGGATCTCGAGGGCTTCCGTGTGACTCGGCGACTGCGGACGTATGGCCAGAGTGTACGGGGTTTAGGGTTTTGGGTTTAGGGTTTAGGGTTATAGGGTTTAGGGTTTAGTACTTTGGGCTGGGACTTCTGCTTGCGGGATACTTCGGCACGTTTTCTCTCTACTCCAAGCTGAAGGCGCGCTGACTACCTTGCACAGTAGTGCCTGAAGGTTCCTGGGTACTTTCAAGTAGGGTTTTGAGTGATAGAGTTATAACCATAGTTATAACCCTACTTCTGAGTACACATATGAGCCTCGCAGTCCGTGAGGATGAGGTGGGTTCAAGTCATACCTGTCTTGGCTATGCTCGCATCGCTCGGAAAGCCCCAGCATGTGCGCTCTCGCTCCAGACACGCTGGTTGAGTAAGCACCGCCAGCAACGCATTTGGTCCTATGCCGTGCTCACGTATGTAAATGTAAAACAACCGTATGTAAATATAAAACAACCGTATACAAGTTTTCATATATATATATGTATATAACATGCATGCACGCATATACGATATATGTGTGTAGAACGCAGATGCATCACATAGTCCCAGTACACTCCTGATAGGCTACGCCCCTCGCCCCACCGAAGGAGCACCCTCCAACAAAATCCTCTCCTGTCTGAGGAGCATTGGGGCGAGTGGGCAGAGGGCTTCGAGGAGGGATTGGCTAAGTGCATTGTAGCAAATCTGGGATGCTTTGGTTTAGGGTTTAGGGTTTAGGGTTTAGGGTTTAGGGTTTAGGGTTTAGGGTTTAGGGTTTAGGGTTTAGGGTTTAGGGTTTAGGGTTTAGGGTTTAGGGTTTAGGGTTTAGGGTTTAGGGTTTAGGGACATGGGGATGTTCAGGGTGTTACAGGGCTTGGAGAGCCCCAGGAGAACCTCGGTAGCCTCGTCGATGAATGTCGAGCGGTAGCACCTTGATTCAGCCTAAACGGAACAACCCTAAAGCCCGAGTTTAGCCCAAATCTGCAACCTCGAAAGACACCTTGAGACTCTCAGGCTAGACCAAACCAAAACACCCTGAGGACCTTTACTGAGGACGTAAAATGGGAATGGCGAAGGTCAGCATATTCAAGCCAGTTGCAAGTGCTATCTCGTTGTTAGGCTCCGCTGTTAGCTGTCAAACCAGAGAATTTAGAGTCTGAGAGCCAGCGAGAGAGAGAGCGGCTGCATCTATGAGAAGCAGAATGATTGCTATCGCATTTGGCGAAATCGGCCTCCGTCCGATGTAGCCTTCCGTTCAATTGCTTTCTGATGCACTATTCCTCAAACGACCAGCTTTCATGCCTTTGAAGGCAAGGGCACTTGGAAAGTCAAAAGCTTCACTCTAAAACCCGTGCCCCATAAAGCGCACAGGTCTGCCACCTTCCTGATGACTGTGATCTCATCGGAACTCTTAGAGGCAGAAGTTAGAGCAACTTTTTGCACATGTCTTCAGCCGAACCACTTGGCAGAGCCTCTTTCTGGGGTTGTTTTGGAGCCCTGAAAAGTCTTGCAAGCGTAAGCCCAGCACCTCTCAGCAGACTCTTGAACTTTCTCTGCTTGACCCTAGTAAGTCCTACAAACCCTGTAAACCCAAACACTTAAAACTCCAAACCCTAAGCCCTAAACCCTAAACCCCCTTGGGGTCCTGTACGCCAGGAGCGGCGGCGCAACAGGGAAGCCCATGCGGATGGCGCGGAGGTCACCACCGAGGCGAGAGGGGGGGGTTCAGGGTCCTTCAAAAATATAGGGGTTTTGGTAGGGTGATAGTGGCTAGTTTGGGTCTTTAGGAAGGTTTAGAGTTGGATTTATGGGGTTTTGGCAGGGTTCTTATAGGGGCTTTAGGTCTTACAGGGTTCAGGCTTTCTGTTGGTTCGGATTTCTTTCTCCGCGCCATGTTTGTCGCCTACTTGCCTAATGTCTTCCAAGAGAACACTTCCGTCAGGCAGCGCCATCAACAGCCAGCATTTCTCAGGGTTTAGGGTTTAGGGTTTAGGTTTAGGGTAAGCGATCTGAAGCTTGTACACCGACATCCCGCCCCCCCAAAACCCCTAGACCCCCGAAGCCGTGCGCGGACTGCCGAAATCCCCCAAAACCCCCCTCTATCCCCAAAGCGCCCCCAAAACCTCCCGGAACCCCCGAAACGGCGTGCCGAGTGCGGAGCGCCCGAAGAGAGGCGATCCGACATGCCCTTCGCTCCGAGCATCCCGAGACGCGGTACGTGGTTGCCAACGTGCCCCTCGGACCGGCGAAGGATGGGAGCGCCCACAGAAAGCTCCAGAGAAGAGCCCTCCCCTAAACCCTAATTAAACCCTAAACCCTAAACCCTAAACCCAAAAAAAGGAAGGAAGCCTAGCTGTGAAAGAGAGGCCCCAAATCCCCCCATGTTCTTCAAGGCCCATAAACCCTAAACGTTAAACCCAAAAACCCTAAACCCCTAAAGCCTAAAACCCTAAAGCCCTAAAACCCTAAACCCTAAAACCCTAAAACCCTAAACCCTAAATTCTACAACCCTAAACCCCTTAAACAACCTCAAGCCCAAAACCGTACGAACCGATGCCCAGAAAGAGCCATGTCGAAGCAGGGTTTATATTACTGTTATTGGTGAGTGTATATATAAGGTTCCTGTTTTAATATTGGTGAGTGTATATACCTGGTGTCCTTTTTGGGTTTAGGGTTTAGGGTTTAGGGTTTAGGGTACAAGAAATATATACCCGACTTCAGTGTACCTTTCGACAGCCCCAGGCATGGGATTCCCTGCCAAGCGCTGAGTTGGCTCATGTGGCTGCTGCCGGACCGAGGGAAGGACCTCCTCCTGGCGGGAAATTGAAAAAAGAGAGCGCGCTGAAAAGAGAGAGGCTGGGTTTAGGGTCCTAGGGTTTAGGGTTATAGGCTTTATTTAGGGTCTAGAGTTCAGGGTTTAGGTTTTTTGGGTTTAGGGGAGAGTGAGAGAGAAAAGACAGAGAGAGGGAGAGAGAGAGAGAGAGAGAGCGAGAGAGAGTTGTGGCCTACTTTAGCTTTCAGAGTGGACATCCTGGTAGGGTTGTTCCAGTTTTTGGCAGGGTTTTTCTGCAACTCGACACTGTCTTCTCGACATGTCTACAAAATAGTTTCCAGTCGCAACAGTTTGACATGTCTGAAAACATAGTATCCAGTTCCAGATTTTGGCAGAAGGGTATGTCTGTGCCAAGCAGAGCCTCGCATTCGAAACAGCAGGAGAACCTGGGCCATGCGTCTACCATTCTGGCAGAGTTGTTCAGCAAGCTGTGTGTTTGGACGTTTAGGGTTTAGGGGGGCGGTTCCCCATAGAATCAATGCCTTAAGAGTTATGTAGGGGAGGTATAACCGATAAAACCGTACGTAACGAGGGTCCCAGGTATGTCAGCCCTTATAAACCATGAACCCCTAACCCTATAAACCCCAAACTCCCAAACCCCAGACCCCAAACCCTAAAACCCTAATTAAACTCCAAACCCAAAACCCTAATTTAACCCTAAGCTGTGATAATATGATTTCATGCCGCCTGGGCTCCAGTGCCGTTTGCACACCCCCAAAAAAACCGCCTCCGTCGGTCAGGCCGAGGGGTCGGGGGGGTGGGGGGGGGGGAGAACAATTGAGGGGAGCCAGGGCATTGTGGTTTCTTTGTTTTGGGGTTGAATAAGGGTTTAGGGCACATTCGCTTCGGAGTCCTGATTTTTTTGGTTGGGTGTGCTCTTGAGTTATGAAGTGTCCTGACACGTCCTTGCAGGTGTGAGCTGGGCCATGTGTCGCAGCTGACACGGGCTGACTCAGGGCATCTTGGCCTCAATGATGGACTTAGGGTTTAGGGTTTAGGGTTTAGGGTTTAGGGTTTAGGGTTTAGGGTTTAGGGTTTAGGGTTTAGGGTTTAGGGTTTAGGGTTTAGGGTAGTTTTTGACTTGCCAAGGTCAGGCTAGGCCATGGACAAATGCCCACCTCTCGAAGTCACGAAGCTTGTGGAGCAAAAGCGCCCCAATGCTCTTTGGCGTTTCCCCCCCCCCCCCCCCGATGCCCGGATCTTCACCAGCTCTGGCTCCAGAAAAGCCAGCGCTGGATGTCGATGGGATCCGACATGGCTGGAGCGCGCAATGCTGATACCGGAGTCGGTGCAGCCTCCTTCGCACTCACGTATCCCGAGTCGCGAGAATCACGCCCCTTGCATTCTGCCATGCCCCGAACTTCTGAAGACGGATCGCGAAGGTAGAGTTGGAGTTCATGCGACTTGCATCGAGTCCTTGGGACAGGACTTTGGCACTATAGTTGCCATCTCACCGGCCGCTTGCGCCGCCGAAGAGAAACAAAAACAAGCGGTGTGAACACGAATCGCACGTTTGCAGTGTGCACGCGAACGTAAGCCTGCGACGCCCACCAAGGTCGCATCGACGGGCCGAGACCGAAAATACACCGCAAGCTCAAAGGGGTTTAGGGTTTAGGGTTTAGGGTTTAGGGTAAACCCTAGAAAAAGAAAGTAAAGCTGCCTCTCCACGCGGGGTTGTCGCCGTGCTTGTCCCGGTCGTTGCCTGCCATTCTAGGGCCGCACAGTCGCAGTTCGCCTTTTTCTCGGGAACCATTCTTGCGATGAGTGGGCTGCGGTGCTTTTGTGTTCCCTGCGTCATCGACATGTCCAGAACTTATGCCCTGCGGAGGCGGCACACCCAGTAGACCCAGTAGACGCCAACCTGGGCACCCTCCACCGGGCAGTTTCAGGCGCCGCGACTTTTTTCCGTTACGGCCGAAAGCCATCCCAAGTGAGCATCCACGCCGGCGCCCGCTGCGTGCGCTTGTGCGCGAGGCACGCCCCGCGAAGCTCAGCCATCAAGCGTCGATGGTTTGTCGCATGCCACGGAAAAATGCGAAGACGACGCTTTCGGGCCGCGCCCTGCGCCCGGCGAGTCGCCCCTCTCTCCACCGTAGGGACCGCTACGCAAAAGGACACCGCATAGTCCGCTCAGCTTCAGATTCAGTCTCGTCGTGCTTCCGTATGACGGCAGAAGATGCGGGGGGGACCACGCGCACGAGAGCAGGGAGCGGACAAGAAGGACGCTGAGCAGCGGAACAGACAATATAGGGTTTAGGGCTTTTCCTTGGAGGTTCATGGATACTTCTAAGCAGGGTCAAAAGTATGGTTCATATGATTATAGCCTTGTTTAGGGCCCACTTATAAGTAGCCATGAGCCTTCAAGTAGGGGTTTATAGGGGTCCCAGCATGTCGCGGCCAGGATTTTTGAGAGGCAGCCAGAGTTCCGAGAGACGCCTCCCGTGAAATTGTAAGTCTCCATGTCATTGCTATGGGCCATGAGCCCCATTTTCCCGGACCAATGCCCTGCGTCCGCTGCATGACCCCGAGCGCCACTCTTGAGTGCGCGGCGCAACGTTATCTGATCACAAGTGGCATGCTTTTGGGGAGGGATTGCCCGGCTTGTTCCGGTCGACGCAACGCTACCGTGGGCCTGCTGCCGACGTGAGGCCCCTCTCTTCTGGAGTTCTGCCTCCTTTGTGGACTTAGTGGTCGGGAAGTAAAACGTTGGCAGCGTCCATCGCCATGATCAGGTCAGGTTGGGGTGTGCAACACGCGGGCACTTGTGCACTCACTGCATGCCCCACCTTCCCGGAACTCGAGTTGCAATTCCCTTTTTCGTTCTCTTCTGACGGCCTGTTCGCGTGTCGCTACTGCTCGCGGCTGTTCCACGCAAGTGCTGGTGCGCGACCCGTTGCCCCTGACTCCGCACTGTAGCGATTGCGCAGAGGTGCGCTTGAGCGAGCCACTGACCCGTCGGCCGTCGGGGCTGCAGTTGCATGCCGCGCTATGCCGAATTGGGGCCGACGGCTGCCGCATTCGGTGCCAAGCCAATCCTGACTTAATCTGACGCAACCTTGATGCGCGCACGAGGGCCCTCGCAAATCTAAACGAATCTAACCGCTACGCGACCCGGCCTCGGCCGTACATCGTCATCGTTACCATCCTCATGCTGTCGTCACGTTCTCGAGGCCAAGGCTTGTAAGTTGATAACCCGCCGAGGCCTCGGGCCGCAGAAAATCTGGGAGCATAAAGCAGGTATCCCACCTTTCCCCCTGACGAGGCTGCAGGTGGGAGGGAGAGGTGAGGCCGCCCTGGCAACGGGCAGCACAGCAACCTTGCGGGCTGCGTAGCCCGACAGATCGCACCGACACTTGCGAACATTTGCGAACGCCTGCGAGCCAAAGTGCGTATTATTTGGATCGGCCTCCCAGCTTTCAAAACGAGAGCCTCCGCTTCGCTGTTTTGTCCGGCTGCTTGCAACTCCATCACGTGCGTTTTTTTGGCTACAGCCCCAAGTTTCAGCCTCCAAGAGAGCTAGGATACCTATTGGCATGCAGGACTTCGGCTTGACTTGTGAGGGCCTGCTGGATTGAAGAAGCAGGCCCTATTTATGGCCTCCCGGTTCGAATATCGTTGAACTCCCGTTCCCGATGCCTTGCGGCCGGATGCGGGACCACGCGAAGGGTGTGGATTTCGCGCTTTGAAAACGCGGTGCTGGCAACGGCTCGGTCAGCTGCTCCCCTGCCCGTGCCCGCTGCTGCACGAAAGGCACTTGTCATGCGACATTTTTACTCATCCTGTACATCATCACGCGCACTAAGACAAACGTCGGGATTGAGCGCCGGGGATTTCCAGCTGCCGGCAGTGTTGGACAGAGGTTTTCGCTCCACATGCCAAAGATGCTGTTGCTGCGAGCAATCCGGGGCCCCGAAATGGATGGCAAACCAGTTGGTCACCAGTTGGTCGCGGCTTGTTTCTCCAGGCGTCGCCTGTGTTGTGATAGAAGCTCCGTTGGCTGTGGCACGAGCCTATGCTCAGTGTCAGCCAATGCGTTTATGCAGCACGCGCAACAACAAAGAAAGTAAGTAAGTCGCCGGAAGGGCCGTCCTGGCACAGCGAGAACAATTCTACACGAAATCATGAATCCGTCAACGTGAACTGGAGCCAAACATGGGCATTGGGCGCCTGGCATTGCCAGCTTCCCGGTGCTTGTTTCATTTCCAAACTGCTGGGCCATGAATGGTTGGGTCGTCCGAGGATGCGAACTCTGCGTGGTTGCCATGAATGAAACCTCGAAGTTTGCGGGTCGGGCGTGACCCGTGTCCGCCGGTGTCCGCAGTTCGGACTGCGCCGGTCGTTGGCGAGCATTCCCCCGACTTTGCCGAGGCGTGCGTCCGGCGAGGCATTTTTTCTTGATGACGCACATATCTCTGCCCGTCCGGGACGCAGGCCCTGACGACTGGCCATGGCTGGTATTCGCGCCGGCTGTTCTTGTGAACGCGTGCAGCTTCCGGTCCTGGAACCTGCACACCGAGCCATGTTGCCTTCCCAGTCTCGGCCGCAACGTGGCTTCCGGATGCTTCCGGTGCACCCCTCCGGCGTGGACGACGCCGCCTGCCCCTGCTGCCAGGCCCGGGTGCTTGCGACCAGCCATGACCAGCCATGCTCGGCGAGTGTGCCACAGCAGTGGCTGTACACACCATCACGCTTGGGCCCTAGGCGTTTCGCCTTCCTTGAGGACCTATGATGCGATGGCAAGCTCCGTATGGGCACCACAGCTGCCCCGAAGCTGGGGTCTCTAGCAACAACCGGACTGCGCCTCAGGGACTCGAGCATGAACGAATATGGTGATCTTGGTTTTTTTGCCGTGGCATGGAATGGTGGTCACGTGAAACATGAAAGGCTGTGTCGACGAAACAAAACATGTCATTTACGTCTGCACGCAGGTTCGACCTCGTCGTGTACGGAGCGTGTGCAGCGCTGCGATGCCACGCTGGTGTCCCTGCTCACGCGATCGGGGCACCTGCAGCCATGCGCAGCGGCGTGGACGGAGCCGTGCTGCGGGTGGCCGAGCGCAAGCACGCCGCGTACCGTGAAATCAAGCGAGAAGGCCACAAACGCTCGTCGTGCTGGGCTCCGAGGTGGGCGGCCGCTGGAATGCCCAGGCCCGGAGGGCCTTGCGGCCCGAGCGAAGGAGAAAAAGGTGCGGAGAAACAAACATGTCCGGTACTATAATCGTTGATTAGTCGCTGCGTGCCCAGACAAGGCAGTTTGGAGTATCAAGCAAAACTGCGTTGAACCGGCCATCGACATCGCATGCAAACGATGCCTGGAATTCGATCCGGCTCACTGCGACATGCGTGCAGTCCGTGCTCAAAGCTTGACCAACTCCTCGCCGAGAAACTCAGGAAGTCCCGTGCCTTCCGAGGACAACTATACACCGCACGTTACTGCACGCGATGTCTAAACTGTGACTGAGCGTGACATCACGTCAATGTCAAAGCATTGAAAGCATCTGCGTTTTAGTCCATTGGATGGTGCATAAAGTCCACGAATACATCGCGTGCGGTGTCAAAGTTTCGCTTTGGATGCCGGTGAAAAGGTGCGAGAAAAAAACTCCCAGCTCTCCTTGCAATCACCCTGTTCATGGGGCAGAGACCTTGTTGGCAACATGTGCGAAAGCCCGAGGGCTAATGCTCCAGCGTACGAGCAAGGACTTTGCTTGGCCTCACCCCGCCAGCGACTTGGACGTGGAACAGTAGCCGAACGCCGGTGCGAGGTGGCCTGACCGCACGCTGCCAGGCACTGACCGCGGCAGAGCTTGCGCCAGGCAATGCCGAAACTCGAGCCGCCCTGACCGACCCTGCCAAGCGACCGTCCCAACCGTGGGAGCCCGTCCCGCCAGAGCATCTGCAGTTCCAGCCGTCCTCGCCCACGCACCTGACCTCCTCGGCAGTCGCACGCAGCCTTCGCGAAGCCAAGCGAGGGAGTGCACCGGGTCCCTATTGGGCCAGGCGGATGATGTCGAGCTGCTAACTGAAGCAGTAAATTCGGACGACCTTGCACCAGCGCAGCTAAATCTCCGAGCATCATGACGCAGCATGGTTCACTGTTCCAGCGGTGCCCGCCCCCCACACACACACACATCGTGCCCGGGCCCGACGCGCAGCTGGCTCTTTGTCCCACTGCTGCACGCGGCGGCCGGGGGCGGCTCCATCTCAAGCTTTTTTGCATGGGACGTTTGTTTTTTTTTCCGGGACGGCACCTGCATCCTGTGTGTAACCCTGCACATGTCTACGACATGCCCTATCGGCTGGAGCGCGCCACCCTTTAGGCGCATCTCGGCGACCGCTGCCCAGCAGGCCCTCACTGCACTGCCCATCGCACCACCAACCGATGCCACGCTTGGCCAACTCACAGAATCTCGCAGCTCCCGCACGATGGCCAGGTCTCCCTCCTCCAGGCAGCCCCTGATGCATCCATTGCCTTTACCGCCACGGCGCCTCCTTGTCAACCTGCGGCGGGCCCGCCGAGGAGCTGCCCCGGGGCCCAGCAGATACACAGCAGAAGTCTTCCGTTTAGTACTGCTTAGTCCTCGATGATGATGATGATGAAGATGATAATGATGATGATGATGATGATGATGACGATGCCTCCCCCTCCCCCTCGACTCCGCAACATGTCGGTGCCGGCGGTGGCTCGATGTTTACGGGGACCATCGTGCTGCATGCCCCCGGTCAGGCCACTTGCGTGCACGGGGCGCACCTCTGGGACGGGCTGCCGCTCGCGTCTGTCGCGAGGCTGGTGCAACCGCCAGCACTAGCGCCAGCACTCCGCGCCAGCGTCACTTTTGCGTGGGTAGCCCGCTGGTCCGCGCTCCTCTCCTTCGCCGCAGCGCGGGCGTTTGCCGCCAGCCTCCTTTCTCTCCCGACTGCAGGCACAGCCAACGTTGATGGCCTGACGCCGGACCTGAGCGAGGTCCTTGCCGACCAGCGTTGGGAGGTCGCCCCCCTCGCCAGCCGCCTACCGCTGACGGCATGATGCCGTCCGGCCACCAGGGCCGGTGTGGCTCCGACAGTGCCTATAGAGACCCATGCGGTGCTGAAAAAATTGCGAAAAAAAACACCTCACAGCTTTTTGTCGCTGTCACCACGCACCTCGCCCATGGCCAGGTCCCTGAACGGGCTGTCGCTGGCCTGGCATTGGGACGCCGATAGTTACCTTTACCAAGCCGCGAGGTGGGACAGGCGGGCTTGCTGTTGGTGTCCATACGCATGGGCGCCGAGGCGCATGGGCAGACATTGCAGGCCCGCACACATGCCGACCCGAGGCCCTAGCCTGACTGTATTGTCCGTCGACGCTGCGGCAGCATATTGTTGTTGTCAACCGGGAGGCCATGACTCCGCGATGCATCCTCCGTCCGGCACGTCCCGGCCTGTGCCCCCCTTCGCTCGGTTGTGGTATGCCAGGGAATCGGCTGGGAGGGGGTGGTGTCTAGCAGCCCGGCCTGTTTGTCGCGCCAGAACATCACGCAAGTGGGCATCGACATACTCCGGGTACTATATAGGACACGAGGTGACAAGGCCGCGCTGCGGCAAGGGGAGCCAACCCAAACAGGAGTCAGAGGCGAGAGCAAGCACGCCCGGTTGCCCTCAACGTATTCGTCCGAGACCTCAACCTCAAGCGGACGACAGGCATAGAGGTGATGGCCAACGGCCTGCCTCTGCGGGGGGGGGGGGGGGGGGGGGGGGCCCAGGTCGCGGTCGACACCACCTTGGTCTCTCCCCTCAGGGGCCATACTGCTGGCGCAGCCCTCCTGGCTGCCCGGCGGGCCGAGGAGCGCACATACCCGTTTTGCAATGGCTGCACCGGTGGTGGTGCCACTGCGGTGGGGGGCTGCCCCAGCTGACGTCAGCGGAAGCACCAACGTTGTAACAGCTGCGCGCTGGGTGCCACCCCACGAGGGAAGTCCATTCGCAATCATCTGAATGCGCTGCTTAATGTGCTAGTCCTGATGCCTTGCAGCTTGGAGATGCTTGTGACCAGCACATTCGTAGCCAAAGGAGGCGGGCTCACGCCACACAAGGTAGTTCTCTCTTGTTTGTTGTTTGAATGCGCCACGTAAAACGATATCTTGAGTTTCGTCGTTACTACGATGAGTGGTCCGGCACTGCTGTGAATGTTTCCCACGTGAATGCTTACGCCAATACTGGAATGTCGCATCATGCATTGCCAGTTGTCCGAACCAATGTTGGGGTTTGGGTTCAATGATTCAATGTTCAGTGGATAGGTTTTTTTTATTTTTGTCTCGGGTGGGTCCTGAGTCGACGGTCCAGGACTCGTGTCTTTCTTTGCACTAAGCGCTTCCGGTTTTCGGCAAAAAAACATCTCGATTTTGTTCTTAGGGTTGGCTCAAAAAAGTAGGAGGTCTGCTTGTGAGACAGGATGCAAGTTTCTGAACATAGAATGCCGGGCATTCGCGGCCTGGGGGCCGCCATCTCCTGCGCTTCCGACGAAGGGCTTGACATACTCGCCAGCGAGGCACCTGCTGTGTCACTGCCAAGGCTCATGCATGCAGCTTCCGATGATTTTCGGCGCATGTTGGCAGGCCTGTTGGTCGAACTTCAGAAGCTGAGTTGTTTCGATGTTAAGTTGCAGTCAGCATTCACTCCATGTATTGTCCCACCCGATTCGGGCTTTGGGACACTACACGTTAAGGAGTCTAAGCTCAGACACCCACACACACACATCAAGGTCAGGCGACGGCAATATCAACTCCCTTCGCGCACTGCAGCTCGAAAAACGAGTGCTCGTTCGAAGAATCGAGCTGAGCTGCTTGTAGATGGAGATCAGCGCGGGATTGATGCAACCAAGGAGGCCATTGAACGATTGCAGCAAGACGGCCGGAAGGTCCAGACCAGGGTCTTCGCAGCGCCGAAAAGTGTCGAGAACAAAAAATGGCAAGAGTTCTTCTCCGAGCCTGGTACGAAGTTCCAGGCTGTGCCACGCAGCAAGAACGGGGAGGCGAGTGATTTGGCCATTGAAGAGCGGCTGCGTTGCCTGGCCCGAACGTCTCGGAGCGTTTGCCCCGCTTTGTTGACAACGGACACAGACTTTCTGGGTGTAGTTCAGGACATCGTGGAGATGGGCAGAGAGATGGTTTTGCTTGTCCCTCAGGGCGCAGTGTCCAGCTGGAGAAAGTATGAGTTGTCTGGTGCCCGCGTATTGCTCTTGGAAAGTGGTCGGACCAAGCAGAACGGGCCCAAGGTCAGGGCCCAATTGCATGCAAACGGAGGAGGAACTGTGGAACTCACAGAATCGCGATGAGCGTGGCTACCTGATGCCGTCTGTTGCTAAGTTCTGGTTCATGCATCGCTTGGGTCCGGTCACCGTGTTCCCGGCGCAGCAAGGATGCGCGGAAACGATTCAGTTTGTGCGACAGGCCGGCGCCGAGGCCCCATGGTTGCGTTACAGGAACAACCTTGCCTTTCTTCTTCCTACTACTTCATCTTCGAAAAAAACACGGAAAATATTGGACGAGTTTGGAGGCTTGAAGCCTAAACGAATTTTCAGGGGCGGAGGCCCCTTTATCATCCATGACTCACCTGACATGGTGGTGCAGGCATTGAGCATGATGGGGTACCTGGACTACAAATCCAATGCTGATGTAGCTGAGGCAATGTTGACGTTCGTGAACATGCCGGAGAACAAGCACAGGCTGCGAAAGTACTGTGATGCTTTGCCTTCTTCCGAGGATACCATCTCTGATGTTTCCGAGAAGCTGAGGCAAGCGTTCTTGTCGCACGGCACAGATGGCCAATGGCGCCTTGCCCCGAAGGATGCAGAGGTGCGAAAGGAGCTTTGCAAGCAAGGCTTGTTGACAAGTGAAGCCTCTACAAAGAGCGCAGTGCTGCAAGCCATGATCAAGTTTGCCCGACGTCACAAGCTCTCAGAAATGCGCAGCTACAACGGATACCTCCTCCGGATTTTGCATCACATGAACAAATCGAGTCCCACCCGAGCTGGGCTTGTCGAATTCAATTTCTAGCAGATGATCGCTATGCCTGGTTTTACGTGCGCAGCGGCTCACAACTTGTGCCGCATTGTCAACGACGGCAGAGATTTCAGTGGCGTTGTATTCAACTTTTTCCGCGACTTGGGATGAGGAGAACCCTATTCAAGGAGAATTATTTTGCAGACGACTGAACTAGCCCACGGTGAGCACGCGCGTTGGGATGTGAACAGATGCCGTGCACTGCGCCGCTCGAGTGCCTGCGAGCACCAGCAGCCATGTGAGAAGGATCCTGCTGCTCTGAGTAGCAAAAGTTCTCGGTTTAGGGCTTAGGGTTTAGGGCCACCTCTGAAGGACGGTCTTGAGTTTGGGAACTTGGGAGCTTGAAGTGAAGTACTGGAGCCAAGCCCGCACCATGCAGGTTCAGAGTCTTAGGGCCTCGGAGCTGCATAGGTCGATCTGAGTTTGATTATGAAGAAAGCCTGTCAGACCAGCATCTGCGGACGCAAAAAGGTGCGAGGGTGAAAAAAAAACCTGGTTGTGACTTGGCTTGCTTGCCTGGTGGATGTTTTCGGTCGCCGTGCAGGCCGCCGTTGGCCAAGTGCTCCGGATCTCACCAAGCTCGGACGTCGCGCCCCGCCGCTGGACCCATCGGGGTGCCAGGCGGTGACGCGGGGGCGGTCACATCCACAACCATGTCTTGCAGCACCGGGTCACGCTCCTGAAGTCGACGCGCGATCATGCTCTGGCTTCCGCATGTTGCTTGCGGACGGGCCTTCTCCTCGGCACGGCAATGACAAAAAACACCTTGAGTGCGAAGGTGGCTTTGAATTGTCAGAGGATGTCGGGCAGGATTGTTTGCACCGGTTGCAGGCTCAAACGGCTCAAACATGGCTTTCGGTTTTGTGGCGGTCCATGCATGCAATTGTTTGTTCATGCGATGTCGATCGCGCTGCCCTGCCCGAAAGACTTGCGTGCCAGCCGGGCCGGGCCAAAACTGTCCAAAGTGGGTCCGCATGGCGCGTCGTGCCGTGCTTCCCTTCTTGCTCCCATGCGGTGGCGGGGCGGCCACGCAAGCAGAGCAACGCGTGCCGCGCCCCTCCCAAGGGTTTATAGGGTCCTGGCGGGCCTTGAGGTTTGTTCTAGCTGCACGTGGAAAATGATGTGATTTCGGCCACTCCATTGACAAGCTCACAAGGTATTGGAGGTCACCAAGACACACCAGCCGAATACGAACGTTTAAACAATGCTGTAACTGGTGGTAGCTTTCTGCCCATCGGCATGCCAACTTCCATTCAGGCAAGTGATGCAACACCCAGCAAAACAACTTGTACATGTGCCACGTGTTCGGGCAGTTGGTGCTACAATGCAAATCCCAGGCGCGTTTGCAAGATGGCGGCGGTGTCCTCAGAAAAGCAACTGCAGCTGTCAATGCGCAGGACGCCAAACAAAATCAACACTGACGGAGTCAGGTGGTGAAGCCCGCGATCAAATCGCCCTCCGCGCCAAGCCTGGCGCTGAAAGGATGTCCTGTTGGTGTGCCCGATTGTTCGTTTAGCCAAAAACACATGCAACTGTGTCGCTGACAAGGTTTGCCTTCCTTTGAACATGCCCCAAGCTGCGCTGAGTGCAATGCTGAGTTGATGCATCATTCTGTTGCGTGCATGTGTTGTTGTGTCTGTGATTGTGTGTGAGTCTTCATGAGTGTGCGTTGGGTTTGCTTCGTGCAGTCTGAACAAAAGCCACGGAACCACTAGGTGTTCCGACAATGTGCGTCATCGTCTGCAAAGGGCCGCCTCCTCACTGCAAACATCCGCTGGCCACATTGCGCATAGCCATGCTGTGCTAAGCAAGTGCCACGTGCCAGAAAGACGCACTTCGTGTGCAGCACAAGTTGAAGAAAGAGGCGCCGCTTTGCATGCACCTTGCTGCAAGTGCGTTGCCAGGCCCAGCGTTCATCATGTTATTCCCCAAGAGGGTCCATCTGCAATACGATTCTGGAATTAGGCACTACTCAAAAACCACACCCAAGAGGGTTTTGGGATGTGTTGGGGTACCTCGTTCCAAAATAGTACCACAGATGGACCCCTAAACCCTAAACCCTAAAACCCTAAACCCTAAACCCTCTGGGTTCTGCGGCGGGTTGACAGGAACGAGAGCGCCTCGACCTCCACGGCCTGGCTGGCGACGTCGGGTTCTTGAGACACAGGCTGAAGGGTGCTTCGGGTTTAGGGTTTAGGGCTTAGGGCTTGGGGCTTAGGGCTTAGGGCTTAGGGCTTAGGGTTTAGGGTTTAGGGAGCACCCAGGGGAGTCCGGATGCAAAAAGGGTTTAGGGTTTAGGGTTACTGTTGGTTAGTAGGGAATGGGGACAGTTGAGGCAGCCAATGTAAATCCCTGAAAGGGTACATATTGTGGGGGGGATATAGGGGGTACCCTATGTAATCCCTTCAAGGTCCTCCGCTTTGCGGGGGGTCAGCGGCGTGGCATGTCGTAGGCTGCATGTTGTTGCATCCCTTTCATCAAACCCTAAACCCTATAAACCCTAAACCCTAAGAGTACAGACGCTCCATCTCCGGCTGCGTCCCCACGGCCATTCGCAGAAGGCTTTCTTGTTGTCTAGAGAGGACCCAAACTTGCAGCTCAGGTGCGTGGTTTCCTCGCCTTCATGACTCACAAGTGCGACGGTTGTTTTCACGGAATGATGGTGACAGAACAGATGGGATATTCATTGAAATTCATGGGGTGCAAGGTATGGGTCCTTCAGCCGCGGTTGGCGAAAAGACGTTGCAACAGACGAGGCGCGGCGATAACAGTGACATCATGTATGTGAACTGACTGCGGGCGTGCGAAGATGGGTCTCGGCAACGTGTTGCAGAGTGAGTCGGGAACTTGGTTTACCATCTGTTGCATCGTGCAGTAATTGCGTGGTCAGTGTTGCCAGCATTGGCTGCTGAGTTTTTTCCACGCGATGCGGAGAATCGGCTACACGGGCCAGCTGCTCACTTTGTGGAAGGCTGGGGCCGTTTGCCTTTATGGCGCACGCGCGGGTAAGCACGCTTGAGCGCAGGGAGCACGAATTCATGTTCATGTTGTTGTTTATCAGTTCTTGTTCGCGTCAGCCTCGGCGCTTGAAAAACTACTTATACGGGCTTCTTGAGGCTGCGACTGGACATTCGCCCGCCCCAAAAAAAGCGTTAACCTTTAAACCCTATACTCCATAAACCCCAAACCCTTTGCGCAGACTTTGGCTTTCCGACTGGGGCTTCCCTCGACAGTTGTTTGGTGGGGCATGGCTAAAGACGGCTGGCAAAAGCAAAAACCTTTGCATGGCTCCTCCAAAACCGTCATGGCTCCTCCAAAACCGTCAGAAAAAGCTTGACTTCCCCAAGCCCTGACTGCCCGAAGCCCCTCGAGGCCTCTCAAGCGAAGCTTCGCTTTGGGGCCTGGAGAGGTTTACCCTGAAAAAGCGCCACGCCTCAAAAGATGAATTCAGGCCACCTGAGCAAACGCGGGTTAAGACATTACAAACTCTCACGTGCTTACAGCCTAGAAGTCTATACCACTCAAAACCTGATATATTGCAGTTGGGGCGAGCTTTTTGCCATGCAACAGGAGCTGACTCACCACCGGAAATCGTCCTGCTGGCTGGCAGCGCGGTCTCTCAGTCGTGTCCGCCAAGTGCGCCGCCTTGAGGACCAAAGGAGCCTTAAAAACCCCTAAACCCTAAACCCTAAACCCTAAACCCTAAACCCTGAACCCTGAACCCCAAAACTGGGGTCATATACATTCATATACCCTATGCAATTATAACTCCTATGAAGGCATATGAACCACAAAGCCTTTTAGGGTTCCTTTGGTCCTTAAGGCGAAGAACTTCCACGGCCATGTGAAAGGGGGGTAAGGTTCCACCCGGGCATGAGGATTTGGAGCCAACCTTGTCGCGGGGGCTGGACCAACTGGCATCAGGCAGCGCCGGCGCAGGATGATCTTCGGGCTTGCCTCTGCATAGTGATCTACGGCGCATGTGGGGCAAGCAGTGTTCGGGCGCGGAGGGTGACGACTACGGGACTTGGGATACTAGAGCTCTAACTTATTCTTATATTATACGCCTACAAGAGCTATAGAGCTAATGCTAATAATCGGGCAGGGACCCTATTTCAGGAACTGCTCACATATCTGTGTTTCGCGACCTGGGTTTTATCCCGTTGTGGCTCAAAGGCGACGGCCCCCCCTGGCACCTGCAACACGTAGGTCCGGAGGGGAGCGTGCAAAGCCATGGCGGAAAGTAAGCCAGACAAGGGGGACAAGGCTGAAGAGGACCATGGGTAGCCTAAACACTATGTCCCCCACCCCTGTCTCTGCACATCAATTTAAGTTAATGCAGCATGCTGCTTTCGGGTTTAGGGTTTAGGGGTTAGGGGTTGGGGTTTAGGGTATGGAGCGGAGGAGGCAACGCTGGCAGTCATCAAGTCCGGTTTCAAAAAGGGTGTTTCCATACCTCAGAATGTTCACGGGCCTTTGTCCCACAACTGAGAACGCAGAGCCTCTCTCTTGTTTTTTTGCAGGAGCCGTCTGGAGTGCAACTTGTTCACCGCCATGTGTTCGGGTTCCGAAGTGGCGTGAAAGGCTGATTGCTGCTGCCAGCATGCGTGTGTGCATTCCTAATCCGCCCAGTTCGTGACACGGCAGCCTGTTAACGTTCTTTCTTCTTCGTGCATGTTGGTTGCAGGCAACATGCATTTCACGGACGATGCGCACCTCCTGCCACTTGGGCTCCTGAAGGGGTCTTTGAAGTCACATGCGAGTCTCGTATGCTTAACAATCAGGCCCGGTGCGCGGAGGTGGGTTTCAAGGCTGTCTTCTCACGAAAGATCCGTCAAGCTAAACCCAAAACCCTGAACCCTAAGCCCGAAACCCTTACCCGCGCATGACCCAAGTTCATGCACATCCGTTTCTAAGGTACCCGGCCGGTCACAACACCATCTTGTACCATTCAGACCACAAGACGCAGATGAGAGTTTTTCCAGGCACCGCTGGCAGCCTACTATAAGGGGTCCGAAGAATTACTAAACATCTTCCCTACTAGGTTACTATAGGGTCCCTATATACTTGTACCATAGTAACCCCAAAAACCCTGTTCTAATCTAGGTAGGCCCTTGGAACATTTTTTCTTTTCCCTTATTGGGTTTAAGAGGGCCATATTCAGGAATATTTTTCAGGGGGTTTTAGGAGCCATCCTAGTAATTATTAAGGCGATATATCAGTTTCAGCGACTTGTGGGTCCTCTGCAGTTATTCAGTGTCCCACTTTCGACTGGGCCTCGTCAGGATCGGAGGGCAGTGAAGGCATCACCGCTTTAGCGCTGAGCCCCAACAGAAAATTTCTGGCAGCGGCTTGGCCGCACTGGCTGCGGTTTGGGATTTCTGCTCTGATTTGCAATTGAGCCGGAACCCAGCAGAAGATTGCATGACCTTTCCTTGCCTGTGTTGATTCATTGTTGCGGTCCTTCGTTCTTTCTGTATTTCTTACTTTACGTGTTTTTTCTAATGTATTTCTTTATTCGTTACTTCTCTCTCTCTCTCTCTCTTTCTTTGTATCTTTTATCTTCTCTTCTCGTTCATTTGTTTCTGTCCAGCACGTAAACTCTACCTATAGACAACGATTGGCTGCTCGTATGAGTCGACGTCCATCAGACTGGGATCTTCGAAAATAAGGGACCCCTATTTCAGACCCCCAGATCATAGGATTCCGTCATAAGGACCCCACAAAGTACCCCTAATTTCGGAACCCCCCCCCCCCCCCACTTCTATGATTGAACACTGGACCAAACTTTTAGCTCATACGTGATCCTTTCGAAGGATGTCTTTGCATCAAGTTCTGTTCGAATATGCTACGCACGGACCAGGCTGTGCGCGCCCTCGCCTACACACTCAGGTTCCAGAACTAACACCCATGTTCCAAATGGACACCCATGAGCACCCTTGCCCCTAACCCTAGACCCTAATTATTAAGCCCTTAAGACCCTGACCCTTAAAACCCAAACAACCTAAACCCTCATTTAGGGTTTTTAATTTTTAACGTTAAAAAGCCCTTAAGACCCTGACCCTTCAATTCCAAACAACCTAAACCCTCAGGCCTGTGAACCCTAAGACCCTAATTGAGCCCTTGAAACCCTGACCCTTAAAACCCAAACAACCTAAACCCTCAGGCCTGTGAGAAATTCCAAGAGAGGGCCATTTGCTACGTCTTCGACGTGACGCATCTCGGCGTTGGGTGCTTCTGAAGGTATCGCTGGGCACTTGAGGAGCTCTCAGCCCTAAACCCTAAACCCTAAACCCTAAACCCCTAAACCCTAAACCCTAAACCCTAAACCCTAAACCCCATTTCTTCATTGAACGTAGTTATGCCGGTACTAGTCCCTGCAATGTGGCCTGAGTGTCAGCTAGGCGGGTGGCTTAAGAATAAAACCTAAACCCGAAGCCCTAAACCCTAAACCCTACAGGCCATGCCAAAACAAGGACCGGCAAGCGCCGGCGCGGCCAACTTTCTTATGGAGATTGCGATGCAGGGGCCCCTGCAAGGCTCCAGGACTTGCTCTTTCCCAAGAGGGGGTTTAGGGTTTCGGGTTTAGGGTTTAGGGTTTAGGGTTTAGGGTTAGGGTGCCTTAGGCGCCCCTAAACATACGTTTGTTTTCTTGTCGCTTCTTATGATCACACTATGGATTTCTTAGGAAGCCTACAGACACAGGAGGGTTTGTGTTATGAAGGCACCCCCTATGGAAGCCCTCGCCGCCTCACCTAAGCTGAAATGGGACGTAGCAGGACTTGTCTTGCTTGTTAGAGCCAGGGTGAACCCTGAAAGCCAGAAAGCCGCGCGGGTCTTCAGGGCATTGCAGGCTCCAGGGCAGCCCCCATGCTTGGTCCAGGATAAGTTTGTGCTCCCTCTGCTAGTACTGGTGTTTAACATGCGATTCTGGTCACTATGGTGCTTATGGTCGGCGCCATACGTGTACGTGCTACTGTGATTACGACGACGGTTTGTACGAATAGATTAGTTACATGCAGCCTCGTCAAGGTAGCCACACCCGCATGCGATTCAGGTTTGGGGTTAGTGTTTCCGTTGCGCTGACTGGCAGTGAAGCGCAACCCTCATCTCAACCAAGTCTGAGCATTCATTCTCGGCCAGCATGGCAGAGAGGACCAAAAAAAGTCTAACAAGCCCTAAACCCCAAAACCCTATAACACCTAAAGAAGTCCGAGGCGAGAGACTTCGTTTGCGCAGCTTCTCTGCAGAGAACAAGTTCCTCATCACCCAGGCCTGACTGTCTGGGCATCTTAGGGTATAGGGTTTAGGGTGTAGGGTGTAGGGCCATTCGACCAGGGTGCTTTGAAGCACCAGCCTTCCCGACAACATCAACAACAAAGGTAATTTAGGGTTTAGGGGTTAGGGCTTAGGGTTTAGGGTTTAGGGTTTAGGGTTCATCTCTTGGGCCCGGACTCTCAGGGCAAGTTCCTGAAACTTCGAGGAAGAAGCTGATGCTGCATCAAGTCGAGGCCTTAGGATCTTCCCCCCTATACTAACAATCCTTCATAGGATTATAGTACCCCCCCCCCCCCCCCGCCCCACACCCCTATGATCATCCCTCTCAAGGACTGATAGCATAAGGAAGAACATCTCAATCTGGGCCTACGAAGCCCTAAAACACAAAAACGCCCCGGGCTGAGACATGAGTTACGTTGCAGGGTGGTCCGCCGGATTGGACGCTGATCCTCTGGTCATGGGACAAGGCTTGACGGAGCTTGTTTGTGGGCTTGCGATCTTGTACTAGTTTGTTCGTGTACCAGGTTTCGTACACTGCAATAGAAGTGTTGCACCTCCAGTCATTCTTGGGTGAATCAGACTAGCGATTGATTTTTGTTGACTCCATCGGCTTCGGCTGGCATAAATGTGGTGGAGAGCATGCCACAGGGTTGAGAGAATGCCGTTCTTTGCATACAGGAGTATGGAGAGGTCCAAACTTTCTGAGAAGAACCAAGACCCCGCGAGGTGCTCATGTTCCAAATGGCTGTAGACCCGTAAGGAACTGCAATCGCCCAAAATCCCTAACCTCCCTAAGCCCTGCCCTTCACACTACCCTAAGCTGCCTAAATTGAACCCCGAAACCCAACTAAACCCTAAACCCCTAAACCCTAAACCCAACGAAACCTGTGCAAGAAAACCCTCAACCCTTAACCCCAAACCCTAAACCCTGAACCCAATGAAACCCTAAACCCTCACGGTTGCGATGTCCGTCCGACCTGAGGCCAAGGCCCATGGCGCGGTGAAGGTTTCCAACTTGACCGGCTCCTTGGTAGCCCCGTGGTACCCTTTTCCCTTTTTTTTTGGTTCAAGGGTTTAGTCTTTAGGGTTTAGGGTTTAGGGTTTAGGGTTTAGGGTTTATTGAAATTATTAAGGGTTCAGGTCCGGGGAAGTTTCGAGGAGTTTCGAGGCGTTTCAAGGAGTTTCGTTTTTTAGATTTTTCTCAATAATTTCAAGTTACAGGGGGCTTGAGGGTTTAGGGTTTAGGGTTTAGGGTTTAGAGTTTAGGTTCCCTTATGAATTCACCAACCAAAAAAGGGTGCCCTTATTGCAAAATATGGTTACTGGGGTACCAAGGATCCATGATCCACGAGTGCTCCTTCAACCCACAGGAGCGTGGGCTCGGGGGTTTAAAGGGGTTGGGGTTTAGGGGTTTCGGTTTAGGGTATAGGGGTTTCGGTTTAGGGTATAGGGGTTTCGGTTTAGGGGTTTAGTTGTCAGATGCAATGACAAGGGTTTAGAGGTTTGGGGGTTGGGGTGTTCCGAACCCAAAAGCCGCGCAGGCATGTTGCACGAAGTGCAGCTCTCCCTGTGGCATGAGGCTTCCACGATCCAGCAGCCCAGTGAATGCATGCTGACCCGACGTTCTGACAAAAAAACAACCCTAAACCCCAAACCCAACAGCGTCACCTGCCGAATGCCCAGGACTCCTCGCTCGCTGCTCGGCATGAAGATGTCGGGTTCGCTGTTAAACCAGGGTTGAGGGTTTGGGGTTTGGGGTTTAGGGTTTTTTAGGGTTCAAAGCTTTGAGGTTTACTGTACCTTGCTGCTGCGTCACATTAAAAAGAACGAGAAGCAGACACAGCATCAGAGGCGTGGCAGGAACTCCCCTCACATTCAGTCCAACGAGGGAAGTTGATTCTGGAAACCCTAAACCCTAAACCCTAAACCCTAAACCTAAACCCTAAACCCTAAGCCCTAAGCCCTAAGCCCTAAACCCTAAACGGTCCTAAACCTTTCATCCTTCCATGACATTCCGAAATCGCGCCCTTGACATTGCAGGTGTGCGTCATCGGGGACGGCGTCTTCAAGTTCTTTCGGCTTCAAGACGGCACCTTCAAAGGTGGCACCGCTTAAGATGCAAGATATTTGGGGGTCGGAACAATTACTCATAGCATTCCCTTCTGGTCCCTTTATACGTATACTAGAAAACCCCCGAAACCCTGTTCTAATCATTAAGGCCCCTATATCAGGCTAACCTTAGGGCGAATGCGCTGAAACAACAGCCATGCTGTGCCCAAGATGGTAACAGCGGGCTTTACATCAGCTCGGCAGTGGTGGGCCGCAGGCCCTCTGACCCAAGGCTAGATCAAGAAGCAAGCAGCCCACAACCTAAACCCTAAACCCTAAACCCTAAGCTCCCAAGGAGTGGGCTACAGCTTAAGAGGCCTTCCAATCGGAAGCGCATGAGGCGATGCAAGAAGTCAAAGCTTTCTCGTGTTGGCGCCCATGTCCTGGACAGCAAACCCCCGAACCTCTGCAAGTTGGATGTGTCTGTGTGCCTCCTCAGTAGACACTTCCAAGTTGAACCTAAAGGGGGCCCAACCCCCCAACCCTAAACCCTAAACCCTAAACCCTAAAGGGGGCCCAACCCCCCAAAAAAAAGCAGCCTGCCACACTCATCCAGAGCAGATGAGACGGTGCCCAGAAGGTCCTTGGGATGCCCTCGGCACAATACGTTTTTGGGGCCTCCAAAAAACAAGGGAACCCCCCGCCCCCCCCCTCCCTTTTTTGTTGATGGGGGGGGGGGGGGTGTTGTGAGAAGAAGAGAGAAAATTTCGATTTGTTTGGGGTGGATTCCTGGGAGCCCCAATTCACCTTGCTGACTTCCGCGGATGGTGGGCAGGAATCCCAAATCAGCTCTCGAAGATGCGAGAGGCTGGGAGCCGCGTGTTCGGCTTCGGTTTGCAGGTTCAGGGCCCCCAAACCCTAAACCCTATAAAAACACTATAAACACCCTGAAGAAACCTATAAAGACCCTATAAAACCCTATAAAAACCCAAAACCCTGCCCTTTTGTGGTTAAAGCTCATTCGATAAGCACGGCCAGAGTTCAACAAATCAACAGGAGCCAACACTTGATGGGATACAGAAGGGTACGCAAGCACACATACACATATTCCCATATACTTTTTCTGTTTATGTACATATGCATGTAATACACATGATTGCACAACAAGTGCCTAAACCCAAGACCCTAAACCCTAGTACACATGTGATGTGATGTGCAAACTTATGAAGTCATGGGCGCCCTTCCTTGTCCTCTCAAAGCTTCCGTGCAGCAAGTCGAGGCAGCCGTGGAGCCCTCAGAAACGACGACAAAGCATAGGGCTTAGGGGTTAGGGTTTAAGGTTTGGGGTTTGGGTTTGGGGTTTCGGGTATTTCTAGTAGCCCTCAACGCACTACAAGACCTGAAGCCTTAAACCGATGTCTTAGACAAGCCCGACAGCCCGACAGGCGTTCAATCAGAATTACATCTGCCACACCTGGCTGCGACCCAGCTGCAAGGTACTCCCGGACCCAGAGTAGGCCAGTAGGCCAGCAGGCCTTTGTTCCCCTTTTGTTAGGGGTCAGGTTCCCGTATAAAGCTCTTTGAAACCAAAAAGAGCACCCTTTGGATTCCCATCTGGTGAATCTGGTGTTCGCTTTCAAGGTCAGAGGACTGCACTCATGGGAAATGGGGTACCCTATAGAATCCCTTAAAGGGCATAAAGAGGGCCCCCATCCCCTCATTCCCTACTAAGGACCAGGGGGTCTTGGGTCTGGTGTGAGCTTTCAAGGTCAGTGGAATGGAGTCATGGGATGATCGGGTTGCAGGGAGGCCCTCCAGGATTCCCTTCTGGGTTTGACGGCTCAGCCTTGGGTGAAAAGGGGTTTAGGGTTTAGGGTAGTTTAGGGTGTCGGGTTTAGGGTTTAGGGTTTGCGGCTTAGCGGTTCTTCGACATGGCCCAAGGAATGACGATCGCTTGATCGTCTGCAGCGAAGCTGGCGATGCCTTGTTGTTCGACAGCGGTGGCGAGTTCAAGATGGCACCCTGGCATTTGCACGTTTCGGGTTGGGATGCTACTAACAGTCCTTCATAGGGATTATTGTAGTAGGGGGTGCTATCATCCCGACTAAGGACTGTTAGTAGAAGTGGGAGCATCCCACGTTTCGGGTCTAGGGCATGGGTTTGGGCTTACCAGTGAATCTACAAGCAAGGCGTATGTATGTACATATGGATACCTTTCGGGCCTTCCCGTTCGCGCTTCCGCGCGCCATCCGTCTGGTCCAATCCTCAAGTTCCGCTCGGCCAGGGTCAAAGCGTCGACTGCTGCTTCTGCTTTAGCTACTGGCGCATGCATAAGCGCAGGCTTGCCAATACATTAAACCCTTCACCCTAAACCCTAAACTCTAAAAGAATGGTTTCCGACCTGGCCCAGGTCCTTCCCAGCTCACCCGCTGAGCCCCGCTCCCTGCTCTGTGTGGCCTCCTTCAGCCGGGGCTTCATCGCAGGCACTGCCTCCGTGGTTTAGGGTTTAGGGTTTAGGGTTTAGGGTTTAGGGTTTAGGGTTTAGGGCTTTGGAGTCTAGGTGGGGATGATGCGCCCCGAAGCACCAACCATATCTAGTTCCAAAGACACAGCGAAAATCAGACTTGTTGCTAGGGGTTCAGGATGCCCTGGGCGTCAATTGCTCTGAGTTTGGTTGTCTTGATGCCGCTCTTCAGAAGCGCCCTGGAGACGGCTGGGCCAAAAAAAGCTATCAACCCTGAACCCTAAACCCTAAATACCGACGAATTTAAGGGGTAGTTGCAGCTAAGCTGTGGCTAAACTGGAGTCTCCCGGTGAAGCCAGAGTACAAATCCTGAACCCGACCCTAAAACCCTAAACCCGGGTGGCAAGACTCCCTAAACCCTATAGACCCCAAGATGATCTCTGGGCTTCAGAGCTGCTTTTGCAGGTGGGGAGAAGGGCCTCGTAACCTTCTACGAGCGTAGCGATGATGCCAAGGCCTGGGTTGCCCCCCGAGAAACCATGGGACCGCAAGGATAGTATTGGGGTTTAGGGTTTAGGGTTTGGGGTTTAGGGTTTAGGGTTTAGGGTTGCTTGCTGTAGAGCCTTTGTGTAGTGCTTGCACGCACGTGGCCGGACACACCGTTCGGTCAGCTTGGGGGGGGCTCCAGCCCCTGAAAGGTAAAGCGATGTGCAAGTTGAGGCACAAAGGCCCTGAAGCACCTGACGCCCCGCAGCCCAGGAAATAACCTCTCAGCATCTTACTTCCCAGCCAGGCAGTGTTAGAGTATTTCCACTCTCTGGTGGCAGGTTATACGCCTAAACCCTAAACCCTAAACCCTAAACCCTAAACCCTAAACTCTAAACCCTAAACCCTAAACCCTAAACCTCACGGTATGCCGCCAGCGCTTGTGCTTTCGAGGACTTTCAGGATGCCAGGATTCGATCCACCAACAAAAGCCCCAAACTCCACTGATGCTGTGGCAGGAGATGTTCCGCAAAGCGAAGGAGGCAGTGAGATTCTCTGTTTGGGGCTAGCTTGGCGGTAGTCTCTGTTTGGTTACTGGTTCGTTCTTCGTAGGGCAGATGGAGGATTCAGCCGGAATGCTTGAGCACGGTGCCGAGTGGCGAGATTCCGAGTGCTGCAGAGTCAACGAATACAGTGCCAGCACTGTGCGGCTAAACAAGGGGTCGACGCCCGTAGTAACACTTCGGAGGCAGTTTGTGCTTGTTGGTTCTGGGCTGAGGCCAATGTGTCTTGACTGCCTCTAGCTAGTGTTGGACATCTGGAGCCTTGCCTGCGTGCGCGATACTCAATTTCTAAACCCTGAACCCCAAACCCTAAAACCTAAACCCTAAACCCTAAACCCCAAACCCTAAACCCTAAACCCTAAACCCTAAACCCTAAACCCTAAACCCTAAACCCTAAACCCTAAACCCTAAACCCTAAACCCTAAACCCAAATTCAAAACCCTAAGCCCTTAACACCAGCCAAGTCACAGGTGAAGCTCGACTCAGCTGCAGCCCTCGGATCGACTTTGGCTGTGGGCGCTGTCACGGCCGGGGGCCACGTTCGGAGGTTTCCATGTTAGGGTTTAGGGTTTAGGGTTTAGGGTTTGGGGTTTAGGGTTTAGGGTTTAGGGTTTAGGGTTTAGGGTTTAGGGTTTAGGGTTTAGGGTTTAGGATGTCAATGCACTCTTTGGCAGGGGACAACTATACCTGGGACTCTCTTTACCTACAGTTTTAAGGGTTATACCCACTTATTCAGGGCAAGCTACCACTAAACTGTAGGGAAAGAGAGTCCCAGGTAAACCGAATCCGTGCCGGGGGTGAGGGCGACTTGGTAGCCCAGGCACTGGAATTCTCAGCCCGGTTTAGGGTTTAGGGTTTAGGGTTTAGGGTTTAGGGTTTAGGGTTTAGGGTTTAGGGTTTAGGGCCATCCATCCCAGGGACCTGTACCTATTGATCTTGGGGTGCCAACCCCCTGGACTCTGAAGTTGACTTAGCGTGGACTCGCGGGTTTAGGGTTTGGGGTTTAGGATTTGGGGTTTAGGGTTTAGGGTTTAGGGTTTAGGGTTTAGGGTTTAGGGGAACACGTGCCTCCGCCCCGCCGAGGCCATGACCGTTAGCCCGTCCGAGGAGTGGGCTATGGGCGGTTAAAGGGTCCATGGACCTAGGTAGGATAATCTGGGGTTTAGGGTTTAGGGCTTAAGTGGGTTTGGCTTTGCCAGAAGCCCTTTTGAGGCATCTACGAAACCCAAGCCCCTACACCCCAGGAAGGCATGCTTTCCAGGCTTAAAGCGTGCGAACCGCACACCGAAGGTCGGGAGCCTCTATACCATTCGAATGGTCCAGGGTTTCGGGTTCATTCGGTTTAGGGTTTAGGGTTTATAAGGGTACAGGGTTCAAAAGGGTTTAGGGTTTAGGGTGTAGCGTTTAGGCTTCAAAAGGGGTTTTGGGTTTAGGGTTCAAAACAAGAACACATTGGGAGTATGAGAGTACTCGAAGAGGTGCCCCAACAAGTCTTTGCAGGAGACGGTGGCCATCGCCACATCGACGAACCAGCTGTTAACGCTGCTTGGCTTCGGGCCTGTGCGGAGCGCTGAGTCCACTGTCCCATCCTCCACCCCTTCATTCCCAGACTATGGGATGCAATAGTTTAGGGCTTAGGGCTGAGGGTGTAGGGTTTAGGGTTTAGTCGTTCATGGTTTAGGGGTTTAGGGTGTAGGGTTTATGGTTTAGGGTTTAGGGTTTAGGGTGTCTAGAGGTCTCTTGTTGTCTCGACACTGCGCCTTTCAGGTTCTCCCTCAGCCCCACGGACATGCTCAAAGCAGAGGATAGCGCCTTTGCCTGATCACAGAACCCTAAACCCTGAAACCCCTAACCCCACAAGGGCTTCAGCTGGAATTTGGGCTTACTGAAGCCTCGTCGCGTTGCTAGACTGGAAAGGTCGGGAAAAAAAAACCTGAAATCCTCAAACCCTGAACTCTCAAAACTCAAAACCCCAAAGCCCCAAAATCTCGGTGAACTAGGTCGGCCCTTGGGACATTTCATATTTTTCCTTCTTGGGTTGAAGAGGGCCATATTCAGATTAACGTGCTGAAAATGGGTTTGCCGACCGAGACCTCCTGAATCCTTGCGTGCCTCGAGCGAGCGTCGGAGTCCAAAGCCCTAAAGTTCCCATGCCAGAAAACATGAAACCCTAAATCCTTGGAACCCCAAAACCCTCGATAGACACCCTAAACCATTGGAACCCTTAGAGCCCTAAACCCTTGGAACCCAAAAAACCTCTCAGAAACCCTAAACTTTTGGAACCCTAAACCCTATAAACCCTTAACCCTTAACCCTAAACCCTAAACCTTATAAACCCTAAACCCTGAAACCCTAAAACCCTAAAACCCCAAGAGCCGTCAACAGAGAGCCGAAGTTGAGGTACTGTGGAGCACGCCTTGACTTCCTTCCACTCAGGGCTCGGACCCCCAGAGCGCGGCGGAACCGTTCTTAGTATTTAGGATTTAGGGATGTTTAGGGCTTTCGGTTTATGATGGTTTAGGGTTTAGGGTTTAGGGTTTAGGGTTTAGGGTGTAGGGTGTAGGGTGTAGGGCTTCGGATGGTGTAGGGTGCAGGGTTTAGGGACTGGCATAAAGGTGTCAGAACGTGCAGTGCCGAGCTTAATGGCAGCAGAGCCTGGAGTGAGAAAACAATGGGCTAGGGAATCTAGGGCTTTAGGGTTGAGGGATTTTGTCTTTGGGGGGCCCAGATGGGGTTCTCTAGAGCCGGTGCACGCTCGACAAAAGGCTCCAAAAACGTTGTCTACTGATCTGTTCCCTAAGCAGGGTACTAGCCGTAGTTGTAATTGTAGCTATGGTTATAGCTGTGGCTGTGGTTATAGTACAGGTTGTCGATCGCGCCACCTGCTCTGTTGGATGTGAGTGCCAGCCCTTTCGTGCGATTGCAAACCCCTTCGTCGTAGTCGGCCGGTCATGGTTCGTTACCATACCTACACAATCAGTGAACTTCGCGCTGTTCCTCCATATTCGTTATCGTGCGAGAAGCTAAAATGCCTCAGCCTGCTACATGCTCTGAGTTACGTGGCTCACTGCAGGCCGATTTTCGGCTTGGACGTGTGCGTGCGAAAGCCGCTGGCAGTGACATGTGGCAGCTTGACAAGCATGGCCCCGAGCCCCCGCACATCATGAGCTCACCTGCATACGGGGGTTTCCGATGATAGGGGTTCCCCTTTTGGGGGGGGGGGGGGGGTCCTAGAATAAGGATTATAGCATTTTGGGGTAGGGAAATGCCCATATATGGGTGTACCTATATGTAGGTGCACATCTGCATGTACGCGCACACGCTGTTATTTTTCAGTTTCTTGCACATCCGCACTTTACTATCTTGATCGTGCTTATTCGCAGTCAGAACTCATAGATACAACTGCAAGGCCATACATCTTCCTCGGGTCACGTTAAGCCGCGCTTAGCAAAATTGAACGTCTTGCATGTCTTACACGCTAGGAGCTGCAATGCTCACCTCCAGCGAGTCATAACTATACTCCTCGAGGGTTGAGCTGTCAACAAGCGAGGAACCGACAAGTCTGTGCGTATCTGGAATTACGTGGACAAGACGCAGGAACTCTGCAAGGTCTTCAACGAGGACGTCTTCGTGGGTCATAGGGGTGGTAAGCCACAAAGCCTAAACCCTAAACCCTAAACCCTAAACCCTAAACCCAAGACACAGTCAACAAAGTGCCTGCGTCAGAGTTAGCACCTTCGTGAGACAGTGCGACCGAATCCTTGCTGGCCTTGTGCGGGTGTGGAGCCGAAACCCTAAACACATTCTAGCTCAGAGACTTGCCGGCCGTTTGCGAGAGTGAGCGTCGAAACCCAGAATGGTTTCAAGTGAGGGGTTGTCAATTCCGGTTTAGGGCCTGTTTGGGCCATCGGGGCACCATCGGGTCTTGGGGAGACGAAGAATGTGGTACCACAGCAGGAAGCTTTCTCGGTGGCTTTCCATCCAAGACGCCCAGCTTGCAAAGTGTACTCAGGGTAGAAGAGAGCGCCTGCTCGGAAGCTGCCTAACCCCAAACCCTAAACCCTAAACCCTAAATCAAGTATCGTCAAGTTGCTTATGCCGGTGGGCTGCACGGAGTTGCAGGGCCCGCGGAATCAGCTGTGCTTTGGACCCTCAAGCACGGGATGGAGTGCGAGTTGGTAAAATGTACTTGACGTGGGTTGAGACCTGACTCCCCGTTATCGATATATATATATATATATATATATTATTATAATCATAATAATATATATATATATATATGTATGTATGTCTGTATGTATGTATGTATGTATGTTTGCTGCTTACATTGTATTTGGACACCTTCTTATGCTGCTATGATCTGTTGGTTTCTCTATCTATATCTACCTGTCTATCTATCTGTCTATCTATCTATCCCTAAACCCTAAACCCTGAACCCTGAACCCTAAACCCTAAACCCTAAGCCCATGCTTGAACTGTAAGACTGAACTGGGCCCAAAAGCAAAGGTGGCTTCCACCTCATCGTGGGCTTTGCGGACAAAGTGCGGCTCATGAACCTACTGATGGAGGATTTCAGGCAGGGGGGGCCGAGGGGTTTAGGGTTTAGGGTTTAGGGATCAAGGGCTCAGGGTTTGGGGTTTAGGGTTCAGGGTTTAGGGTTTAGGGTTTAGGCATCAGGGTTCAGGGTTTGGGGTTTAGGGTTTTAGGGTTTAGGGTTGTTTTCGGGAGCCTCAGACTCAGGGAACTTAATAACTTAAAGGGCGCAGGGGGTTGAGGGAATCGGCGACTCAAACCCTAAACCCTAAGCCCCAAACTTTCAAACCTGGTTAGGGGACAAGTAGGCATGCAGGAACCGCATCCACTCGCCCCAAAAGCCGTCATCGTACCAGAGTCCCTGCGGAGTGGTCCGTCCAGCTATGCGGGTGCCAAAAAATATCCCTAAACCCTAAACCCTAAACCCTTTGGTTCAGATCTTGATAGAAAACCGGGATGGGGATTGAGGGTTTGCAAATGCAAGTGCTGCAGTGCTGCAGGACCTACAAGGAGATCCCCATCAAGGCCAGAAGAGGGTTTAGGGGTTAATTCGGGTTTTGGGTTTTGGGTTTTGGGTTTTGCCTTTAGGGTTTAGGGTTTTGGGTTTTGCAGTCATCAAGTCCGGTTTGAAAAAAGGGTCCTCCTCCTCCCATCCAAGCAACCAGTTTGGTCGGAATTTTGCCACGAACTCACGCAAACTATGCAGCCGATATGATGTGCACAAGAGTTCAAGTGTCATACCTGGTGCTCGGGGTTAGAGGTGCGGGACCGGCCGGACTCCAAAACAAAGTCGACGATAGGATGGATGCATATCACTGGTCAAGCCTTAGTGCTGGTGCGACCTAGTGGGCCAAGGCTACGACCTTATACGACAAGATACCACAACATACCTTGGTACACCAACATCTTCCCCAGTATTCCATACAGGCCCCTGCATGAATGACCATAGGTGTCAAGCATCCGAAAGAAGCTCGGGTTGCTTTGGATCCTCGCTGTCAGGATTTGGGGGTCCTAACCGAAATGAAGTCATAAGATGCTCAAGGCCGGCGGTAAGCCGCTGCCAAGGCTGTAACTTTATGAGCCCCAAGAACGCCAGCACTTCTTTTTGGTGGGTTCTCCGACAATCTGATACAGGGTTTGTAGAAATCACCTGCTTGGAGATTCTTGGGTACTTGTGAAGTAGAGTCATAAGTAGGGTAACTATGGTTATAACCTTGCTTAGGGGACTTATAACCCTTACTTATAAGTACCCATGAACCTTCAAGTACAAGCCCAGCACGAGGCCTGCCGCGAATGCCGCTTTAGCCACGGCGGGCAGTTCTTTGCTGCGGTAAACTCCAACACCATCCAGGCACGTGGGCTTGAGGGGTATCAGGTCAATCAACACAGGGAGAATATGTCTATATGCGGATAGGCGTATATGTATATGTGCATGTATAGCAAGTACATAGAACTCTTTCTGTTTTTTACATGTGTGTTGATTGACGACCAAATTCAGAGGTGCGCCGGAAGTCGAGACAAGTGTTGAAGTTCAAAGATTTGAGACAATATGGCCCCACCGGCGCTACGAAGTTGAGAGTCCGTTGACCCCTCCCCCCCCCACTTTTCCCCTCTCCCCCCAGATCTTCAGAGTGCATCGTGCGGCAGGGCACCACCCAACCGCAGAAGCGATGTAGCTTTTTCAAGGGACTATATAGGGCACCTACGACCCGACTGAGAACCTCAACCCTTATTGTAAGGGGATCCTATTATTTGGGGATCTATATTAGGGGTCCCCTATGTTCAACTCAGAAACTCCCTAGCCACCCTAAACCCTAAACCCTAAACCCTAAACCCTAAACGCTTTGCCAGGTCTACAAGACTTACACCTGCGAGGTGGTGTGCAACCTCCGCGGCCATCAGTCCAAGGCGTCTTGAGGGTTTAGGGTTTTAGGGTTTTAGGGTTTTAGGGTTTTAGGGCTTTAGGGCTTTAGGGTTTTAGGGTCTTAGGGTTTTAGGGCTTTAGGGTTTTAGGGCTTTAGGGCTTTAGGGCTTTAGGGTTTTCGGGTCTTAGGGTTTTAGGGCTTTAGGGCTTTAGGGTTTTAGGGCTTTAGGGTTTTAGTGCTTTAGGGTTTAGGGTTTAGGGATTAGGGGTACCCCCACCCCTCCCCTGGAGGTTGAGGGGTTTCGGCAAAACGGGTTCCAAAAAAAGGGGGGGCTTGGGGTTCAGGGGGTTGGGGTTCAAGAAGGGGGTTGGGGTTTGGGGTAAGGCGCTCCATGGAGGCTCCCTTCAGTGGTGGGGGAAGTTTCTGGTGTTAAAAGCTTGGGGGTTAAGGAGGGTTTTGCCACAAAAGGGTGGGGTGGGGGCTGGGGGGTGCGAGAGAATTTGGTAAGTTGATAGGGGCTATTGAATGTACTCGCAAAGGGCTCTACGAATTTTGAAGTTATCTTGTGTGTGGGCTCAATGTGTAGTGTTTTGGCCTGTGCACCCCAACCACGCGGCTAGGCTTTGTGTGGCGTTTGCTCGCCCCTCGGAATTAGGTGCGTGTGGTTGGGCGCCACCCTCAGAAGTGGGAGTGCCGCGATCATCTTGGCGCAATGGTTTGTGATAGGGGTTGGCGTTAAGTTTGGGTGTAGTTCTCCTCGTCGTCGGCTTTCTCCGCCATGAAACTCCACCCAAAGTCTCCCCAACCCCCCAATCTCCGCGGAGTCGCACAGGTCAAGGCAATATGCTGGACCACGGACGACTTCCGATTAGTCTCCACGGGTCAAGACGGTGCAGCCTACGAGCGCCTCGGCCCAAATCGAGCCCACCCAAAGTCCGATCTATGATCGGGGGCTACAGCTACTGCTGCTGCTGCTAGTAGTGCCACCGCCACCACCACCACCACCACCACCACCAGCATCACCACCAGCACCAGTATCACTACCATGAACTGCAAGTGCAACTAAGTAGAGACTGGTCAATAATCAGGTGTCTAAACGAGCAACATCTTGTAGCCCCAAGGTACGACATTCTGAAAGAGGGGCGCCGGGTCTCCGACTCTCTGCCGCAGCATCAGAGGGCGAAGCCTTGAAAGGGCTCTTGGGGTTTAGGGTTACCCCTAAACCCTAACGCTACAACCCTATAACCCTAAACCCTAAGCCCTATAAACGCTAAACCCTGAACCCCAACAAGTCGCAGGGATCCGAGCTTCGTCTGTCAGGGCTCTACCGGGCTTAGGAATTCCTATGGGTTTTCAATCCAAAACCCTAAACCTTAAACCCGAAACGCTAAACCCTAACTGGGGGTTCCTACTTGAATACGGAGCCTTCTAATCTGGGGAACTGCAATTAAACGCCATTGTTTAGAAAGCTGTCTAGATACTTTCAACCTGCACGCCGCAGAAGCCTTGAAAGGCCGGCTCGGGCGTTCGAGCTTCTTTAGGGTCTAGGGCTTATATAGGGTTTAGGATTTAGGGAGAGAGGGTTTAGGGCTTGTCATCGGGATTTCGGGTTCGGAACCTGAACCTACAACCTCAAGGTTCTCATGCCCTACCGAGCCCAGGCACCACGAGAGGCGTTTAGGACACAAGTTGCCTGCCCAAGCCGTCAGTGCTGAAAGCACATGAACCCCAAAACATCAGGCAAAGAACGCCCCTTGCAGAGATCGGTACCCGTTTGAATTCTCCCAGTAGTGTAGCCCAAGCACTCAAGCACCTTTCTACATGTTCCGGCATTCTAGGTGTTCAGGAAAATAAGCCTCAATTGCCATAGCTGGGATTTACAGTAAATAGTACATAATAGTACGGTTACAACTTAACTTCAGTTCCCCAAGAACCGAGTCGAGATTCAGGAGTGGTCGCAGAAAGGTACCGTCTTTACGAGCCCCGCGGCCTTGGGACAAGCCTTTCTCTCTTGGCAGCTTCTAGTGGGTTGCTACCCTAAACTTTCAACACCAAACCCTAAACACTAAACCCTTAACCCTAAACCCTGAACCCTTAGCCCTTAGCCCGGGAGTTTTTGGTGGGAACTTGCTTGGCACGACGGACTTCGGGAAGTTGTGGGGAGCTTGAAGGCTCATGAGTACTTATAAGTAGGGCTATAAGTCCCTACATGAGGTTGTAACCATAGTCGCCCTACTTATAACCCTACTTATGAACCTCCAAGCATGGGCGCGCAGTGTAGTGTTTGGGCTTGGGTTCACTTCTGCTTTAGTGCTGCGGCCTTCAGCAAAGCCATCTCGCCTAAAACTTCCAGACCCTAAACCCAAAACCTCTGGAGTGTAGAATTAGCACAAAACACCGCGCGCCAGCCTATAAGTTTCACACTACCATGGTCTTCTACACAGGGGTTCAGGGCCCCGTTGGCTCAGGGTTGGCAAGGGGCTCTGCTCAAGGAGGGAGCTTAGGGGCTAATTTGGGGTTTATATATATATATATAGATGTTATATAGGGGAATAAGATTTTAAGGGCCCCTTGCCGGGCTCCCTCCTTAAACCCCTTTAAAACTTCCTGCGCGCCGTCCACTCAGGTATCATTGCCTACAACAACCCCGAGGCCACCACGCAGACCACCACGCTTTACGTGGCGGGATCCGACAAGATGCTCAAGGAGGCGGGGGGTTAGGGTTTAAGGGTTTAGGGGTTTGAGGTTGACTGAGCGCCTGTGAGAGAGAGAGAGGGGTTTGAGGGTTACAATATAAGGTTGTAAGGGTTTAAGGGTTTGGGGTTAGGGTTTCGGGTTTCGGGTTTCGGGGATGTCTGAAGGTATTTCTGCTTCGGGCTGAGCTCCTCTCACTGCAAACACGGCAGCTTTGATGCGCAATCGCTGCTTGACACTCCCTATATATCCTTGAACCTACAGACCCAAAATCAACATGCGTATTTGGAGGTTCATGGGTACGTATACGTAGGGTGATAAGTAGGGTAATTAAATAAGGGGACTTATAACCGTACTTGTAAGTACCCATGAGCCTTCAAGCACGGACCCCAAATAACCATGCGTAGAGCCTTCTTTCTCGGAGCCGCCTCCAGTTTTTTCTTCGATCTTAGAACCACGGCTATCCACGGCATGGACAGAGAAACCCCCCACCTAAACTATAAACCCTATCAATCCTTTCAACCCAAGAGGCCCTAACCCCTCCCCCAACAAATAAAATACGCTGAAGGTCCAAAACTCCCAGCTCACCAACTACGTGGAGTCCAACGCCGTTCTTGGACAGTCGCCGGTCGGGAAAGAGGAGACCCTAGACCCAAAACCCTGAACCTAAACCCTAAATCCTAAACCCGAACCCTAAACCCCAATACAGATCCCCAAACCCTCAACCCTAAACCGTCCAAGGCTGGCCCTGGCGCCTGCTGCCAAAGCTTTGGTGGTTGGCGTGGCCGAGCATCGCGGCAGGGAATGGTGATGGGAGCAGCCATATGGGGTTTCGGGTTCAAGGTTTAGGGTTTAGAGTTTCGGGTTTAGGGTTTAAACCCTTTCGGGTTCAAGGTTTAGGGTTTAGGGTGCAGTTTTTGTTTTTGGTGCTTATTTATTAGACTTCTAGATATAGAGTCCAGGGTTTATAAGGGGGTTATTCGTTTCTGGGGACGATATTCAAGGCTCCGTAAAGCTCCGACCGCCGGCAACGCCTGATTCTTTTTTTTTTTTTTTTTGGGGGGGGGGGGGGTTGTTTTCCCTTACGAAACCCGTTCAACAAAACAGGGTTGAGGGTTTAGGCTTAGTGGGTTTAATCCTACAGGTTGAGTGGGCAACCTAGCAACCAGGCAAGGCTGGAAACGCTTTGCCCCCCGCTCTCGTGCATATGTTTTTCCAGACTTCAGGTTGGAAGGGACAGGAGTCGAAAGCAAAACCCTAAACCCTAAAAGACATGGATCGCGCGCGGCCCTCAGATCATGCAGCAGAAGCCCTAAACCCTAACCCCTAAAGCGGCCGAGGCTCCAAGTTTGCATGCACAAAAGCTTGTTGTGGAGTTCTTCAGGGCGGGGGCTTCAAGGGGGGCAAGTACCTAGGGAACCTCAGGGAAGCTTAGCGAGCCTTAGGGAACCTTAGTTACATGCCTCCCTTGAACCCTAAACCCCAAACCCCAAACCCCAAACCCCAAACCCTAAACCCTAAACCCTAAACCCTCCCTTACGAACCCTACAATCCTGGAATCCGAGGCCCGACATGCCGGGCTCCCTGCGAAGCTACAACTTCCCACTGACCGGCGACTACGTCGAGTACCAGGCAGAAGAAGGGGTAAGCAACCCTAAACCCTAAACCCTCAACCCTCAACCCTAAACCCCAAACCCTAACCCTAAACCCTAAACCCTAAACCCTAAACCCTAAACCCTAAACCCTACACCCTAAACCCTAAACCCTAAACCCTACACCCTAAACCCTAAACCCTAAACCCTAACTAAGGGCAGTTCGGGTAGATTAGGGGGGGTTGGAGGTTGTGGTTCCGGGTGTAGGGTTGATGCTCTGAGTCTGTGTTCAAAGTGTGTAATTATAGGGTTTAGAACGATTTGGCGGTTTCCGTCCTACAAAAAGGATTGTATAGGGCATAGCGGGGGTACCCCTATTTTGGGGGAATTGCCAAATTCCATGAAGCCACGGGTATGGCTTCGGGAATGCGATGTCAAAACGGACTCGTCTTTCGCCGCCCTTAGGAATCTGTGTTATGTATATTCATATAAACCCAAGATAATATATTAAACATAAGAAATTGTGACTAAGGTTCTAAGGGGAGTTTCGTCGTTTGGTGGCTCTTCAGGTTAGGAGGAGTTGCTTCATGTCTGGGCTTCATTGCTCCCGGTCTCTCGAGCTAAGGAGGGGACGTAAGTTGCCACCAGGAAACTGCACAAACACATGGTCGTACGAGGCGATGTCTCCGAAACTCTGGTGTACAGGTTTCGGGTTTTTAGGGTTTGAGGCTTAGGGTTTAGGGTTTCGGGTTTAGGACCTTAGGGTTACGTGTTCCAGATCCATACCCCAAGTTGCCTTGCGCCGAGCTGGGGTTGCTTTCGTTTGCCCCCGCTGGGAGACTAGGCTGGGGGTGCCTCCTTTCCTCGTGATTGAATCATGGGTTACCCTACTACACCCCCTCCATACTAGGGTTTAGGGTTTGGGGTTTAGGGTTTAGCGTTTAGGGTACCCCCCCTAGGTTCCCTCCATAATTAAGTACGTTTTAGGGTTGAGGCTTGTGTACTAAACCCTAAACCCTAAACCCGAAACCCTAAACCCTAAACCCTCTTGGTCCAGGCCCATGCCGCACCGGTCTCTCGCATTCGCATTGCCTGGGACGAGTCTGCCTGGCTGCACTGGATTTTTCCTTTGCCTTTGTCGGAGGTCAAAGTTTTCGGCGCTGGGTTTCGGGTTTAGGGTTCGGGGTTAACGTTGTAGCGTCCATGGTAAGAAGGAGGCCTACTATCCAGAAAGCGGGATGCCCTGATGTCAGGGCCATGGCCGCCAAGCGAGCGTACTGTGTGTTTCGTGTGTAGATGACTCCCTAAACTCGAAAGCCTTTTTGCCGGGTTTAGGGTTTAGGGTTTAGGTTTAGGATTTCGGGTATCGTTTGGGTCGCTGTGTGTTGCATTTGCAGGCGTCGGGCGTTGATGGTAGAGAGTCCAAGTATCACCTTTGTGTCCGCATCTGGCTCACCTGGCGCAAGCAAGTTGCACCTTGAGGGCCGCCTTATATAATTATATGTATGTATGTATGTATGTATGCATGCATGTATGTATGTATGTATGTATGTATGTATGTATGTATGTAGACATATATACATATACATATACATATACATATATATATATATATTTATATTTATTTCTTTATGTATGTGTATATGTATGTATTGAAACATTTTGGAAAAGATTTAGTTTCCTTCATGATTCGTCGGCTTGAATGATGGCTGGGAGATTTGTGCACCGATTTGCCTTGGTTCTCGTACAGTGGGTCTACACCTTAACCCCTAATTTCTAAACCCTAAGTTTTCAACCCTCGTGTTGAAACCATAAATTCTAAACCAAGCCCTAACCGACGCAGCACTCCCAGACCCCAGATGCTTCAACGAAGGCTCTACCTTTTCAGCACTGGAGACGACGGCTGCCTCTGCATCTTCGATCTGAAAAAGATCGGTGGCTCCAAGCACGAGAAGGTGTGCGTGTGCGTGTGATTGTGTTATGCTCCGTCCTCTACACTTAGCATCTTGATTCAGGAGCCCAAGGCTTAAGGTTCGACTGCTGTGGTCCCATGTGACTCAGGCAGCCTGCGGGCCTGCGTTCGGGCTCTGGGGTTCATGGCGTGCGCACAGGATTCCAGCCTGGGCTATGCCGATGAGATCCTTGTCACGCGCCAGTTCCTGGATGAGACTCGGCGGCTTGCGACCAGACATGTCCCAAGCAGCGCATATACTTCTTGGGTCCCAGCACACACACACACATCCCCCTTGATTCCTTCTCCAACCCTCCCCTAAACCCTAAACCCTAAACCCTAAACCCTAAACCCTAAACCCTAAACCCTAAACCCTAAACCCTAAACCCTAAACCCTAAACCCTAAACCCTAAACCCTAAACCCTAAACCCTAAACCCTGAAGCCAAGGAAAAGCAGGCAGTGCTGTTGGACTTGGAGCGCAAGGCCCAGAGCCCTTTCGAAAAAGGGAGTACGTGAAGTTTATGGCTCTATACACTGGGCTCAAATAGGGTTTAGGGTTTAGAGTTTAGGGTTTAGGGTTTAGGGTTTCAAATGGCCCAACAACCGTGCTCATTTTGGCTTTCCGTCGAGAAGGAGTGATCGTGGGCATCTGTGGAATGTGAGGTTTGGGGTTGTCGGGGTTGGGATGTTCCCCCTTATCCTAACTGCTGTCCTGAATAGGGATTATATTAGGGGTACAATAATCCCTATTAAGGACTGTTAGTATAAGGGGGAACATCCCAACATAGGGGCTTAGGGACAAACGGCTTAGAAGGAAAAAACAAAACGAAGGTGACACCTCAACAGACCCTGCGCATCCTGTTCGGCCGTGAAGCTTTCGGTGTGCCATGCTTCCCATGCTACTCAAGCTTATGAGGCCTAAAAACCTTAAACTCCCAAAACCTTACCAAGGTCCCTAAACCCGAAGCCCTAAACCGCAAACCCTAAACCCAAAACTTTAAGCCCTAAACCCTAAACCACAAGGCATGAAGTAAGCAAGCCGCAAGGTGGAAGAGCTCGACAGCCGTATTGCCTTCCAACTTCGACATCGGGATGGACTGCACAAGGTGCCTGGGGGTTTAGGGTTTAGGGTTTAGGGTTTAGGGTTTAGGGTTTAGGGTATGGTGCCGCGGGCGAGGGTGGTGACGGACTTTGGCCATCTTTGGGGCTTTGAGGCTTCTGGGTGGTGTATATAGTTGTTAGGGTTTAGGGTTTAGGGTTTAGGGTTTAGGGTTTAGGGTTTAGGGTCAAGTCCCGTCTCAAAAGGGTTCAGGGTTTAGGGTGGATAGTCAGACCCCCAGCTTATTTTCAGCTGCTGCCCCACGCAGGAGAAGATGGCCGAGATGCAGGAGAAGTATAGCCTGGGACCCCAGTGCAAGTACATCTGCAGATGGTTTAGGGTTCAGGGTTTAGGGTTTAGGGTTTAGGGTTTAGGGTTTAGGGTTTAGGGCTGTTTGTTGGCGCCCGCCCGCAGTACACGTTGCTTGAGCAACATGTGCAAAGCTCTCCCTGCCAATGCCAAGGTGGTCGAAATCATGAAACCCCCCCCTACAGCCGCCGCAGAAACCCACCAGCCTTGTTTTAATAGAAGCAACTAGAGAACCCCAAACAGACTCGTTGGGTTTAGAGTTTAGGGTTTAGGGTTTAGGGTTTAAAGGGTTTAGGGTTTAAGGCTTAGCACTGAACCCCCAAGACAATGACAGCCCACAGGCGAAGAGATCGAGACCGAGCGGCGGAAGTTTGAAGTGCCTCAGTTGGGTTAGTGTTTAGGGTTTAGGGTTCAGGGTTTAGGGTTTAGGGTTTAGGGTCTGGGGTTTAGGGTTTAGGGCTAGACACGAAGACCCGGGAACTTCAGGGTTCGGAACCTCAGGGTCGGGGGCTTAGGGCCTGACAGGATCTGTTGGTGCTTGGGTTTGCGTCTTTTGTTTCAGGGGGTGTTGATTCAGTGCGTGGGAAGTCTGATCTCCAAGGATGCCTCTGGTTTAGGGTTTAGGGTTTAGGGTTTAGGGTTTAGGGTTTAGGGTTTAGGGCCTCCAGCGAGCAGTGACAGTCCCATGCTCCACTCAAGATAAGGCTTGCCCCCAGACTCCCTAAACCCTAAGCCCTAACTAAGGGTGGGGAAGCCCTAAACCATCAACTTGTCCAGAATGGCCGCCCCGGCACACGAGGTGCTTCGTGAAGAGAAGGCGGAGGCCGAGATGGAGAATGCGCCTTGACTTGGGCATTTCCCATCGGAGGCACCCCGTGATTTCCCGCCCAAAAGATTCAGACAATCCTGAATATGGCAAAACCCCTAAACCCGAAACCCTAAACCCTAAACCCTAAACCCCAGTTTTTTTTCTCCGAGTTTTGGTTCGCACAACCAGGAGGCCTGGGCAGGTGCCGATTCCGTCACATGCGCCATAAAAAGGTTCTCTGAGTTCATGTGGCAGCTTACAGCTTACAGGACTTGTGCTAGGACCCAGAGCAGGCCCTTACTCCTTCTTTTTTTTTTGGGGGGGGGGGGGGGGGGATTGGGTTCCCTTAGAAGCCCCTTTGAACCCAAAAAGGGAAGGCCTTTTTTATTCCGAGGTTACTCTCTGGGTCACCTAAACCCTAAACCCTAAACCCTAAACCCTAAACCCTAAACCCTAAACCCTAAACCGTGGCTTGCTGAGCCCAGGAAGAACACATCAAGAATCTGGAAGAGAAGCACGCCAGGGACTTGCAAGACCAGCATCCTGCCTGCTTTTAGTTACGGAAAGGTTGGGATTGAGGGGTAAGGCTGGTAAACCCTCGACCCTAAACCCGCAACCCTGAGCACTCAACCCTCAACCCTAAACCCTAAACCCTAACCCCACTCGACAGTTCAGTCTGGAGTTGCAAATTTGCAGGGTTTCCATGCAGTTCTCAGAGCACTTGGGCAAGTGTTGGACTTGATCTTCAGCTCACCCAACTTGAGGTTCAGGGTTTGGGGTCCAGTAGATGCTGCAACCTCTCCCGAGGCAAGAGTCCTTCGACCAAAAGATGATCGTGGAGGTGGGGTTTAGGGTTTAGGGTTTTGGGTTCTGGGCTTAGGGTGTCTAATTAGGTGTTTTACAAGGGTTATGGGCTTTGTAGAGGGTTTATAGGACTTAGGGCGAGAAAGTTCCCGTATGCGTCGCCACCGACGAGTATTTAGGACATCTGCAGATTTGCGACGTCCGGTTCTCTATTTTGGCCTTAAACCCTCACCCTAAACCCAAGTAGCTGTCTCGTGACTGGTGTCCTACTGGAAGTCGGTGTGGTCATGTCTGCGCGGTAACCTCACATGAGTAGTGCATGTGATTTCTCCCTTCCCCCATTGAACGCACTTCTTGCAGTGTGGTTGCGAGGCTGCTAGGCAGGCCGCAAAAAAGCACAAGTAAGCAGGGTGCCGTGCTTCCTTAAAGACTGCTTGCCGAGCTCCAGGGTTTGCCAGGTTCTAGGGTTTGTTTAGAGTTTAGGGTTTAGGGTTTAGGCTTTTTGCCAGCAGCAGAGCAGAAAAAAACCAGGATCAGCGCTACAAGAAGCTCGAGAAAGATCTCGCGACTCGGCCAAAGTGTGGGGCAGTGAGGGATGCTTTGCCAATGGCCTGCCGCAGTTTCAACATCGAGCTTGCCAATTTTTGGGTTACCGGACAATTACAGAAGAAAGCGGCTTTCCGGATTTGTAGGGAGATTCGGTTCCCAATGTATCCAGAGAAAGTTACAGCCAAATTGCCCGGAACTAAGGGCTCAGGTGTCTTACGCCATGGCTTCTTAGACCGTGGGTTTATCATAGGATCCCGTCTGCTGCTTACTGAGCGCCTTTCGACCCCTTCTTAACTTACTGTTGGTCAGTAGGGAATGAAGGAATGAGGGAATGAGGTACCCTATATAATCCCGTAAAGGGTATACACAGGAGGATATGGGGTACCTCATTCCCTCCTTCCCTGCTGACCAACAGCAAGATCATGGGTCCCAGAGTCATTTTCAACAGCCCACAGCCCATCTCCCAAGCTTGAAAAATTCTCGAACTCGTAAACCCCCTCTAAACCCCCTCTAAACCCCCTCTAAACCCCCTCTAAACCCCCTCTAAACCCCCTAAACCCCCCTAAACCCCTAACCCCAAACCCTAAACCCCCGAAACCCCTAAGCCCAGCAGAGCCCCGATGGCCACTGTCGGACCCCACGGGCCCAAGCTTTGTCAGGAGCGCGAGAAGCAGGAGTGGGAGACGCAGCACGCTGCCCTTCTTGCGGAGCATTCGCAGGTCATCGATCAGATGTGGCTCGGCGGGCCATGAAAATAGTGAGGCTTTGTGCACAGGGTACGGATGAAAGGCCAGAGCTCCTGAGGTACATGGTCCGTGAATGAAGGTTTCTGAAGTATTAGCTTTGACCATGCACCTACCCTTGGAGTGCAGGTGGTGAGGTTTCATGGTTCCAGGTGATTGCTGCTTGTTTTGGTATATGAGACGCGGTCAACATTGCCGCTTGCTTATTTTAGTGCAACACCCCGAGGATCGATGGGGACGCGCTAAAATGATGGGGTAACTCGATACGACAGGATAAAGATGCGGTAGGTGGAGAACATGGAAAACGACGGGGGACGCGCTAATTCAAAAACAAGCAAGCTTTAAACAAGTAATTTTGACGCCGACTCATATCCTCCAACTTTTGATTTTGCTTGCCAAACGATGGCTCTAAGCCCTAAACCCTACAAACCCTACAAACCTTATAGACTCCACAAGCCCTATGCACCCAATCAACCCCACAAACCCTATGAACCCCATAAACCCCAATAACCCCAATAACCCCAAACCCCGTTCAACTCCGGATTCCTCTAACTTCTCAGTTGGAGTAGTTCTATGGGCCCATAATCTGGTCCCTTACCTCCTTGAAAGGGATCTGAAGCATGGGGCTTGGGTTGCATGGAGTATATGAGGGGGGGCTCCGTTTACAGGCCCATACTAAGGGACCATGTAACCGAAACCCTAAACCCTAAGCCCTAAACCCTAAACCCTAAACCCTAAACCCTAAACCCTAAACCCCCCAAAGCCCTAAGAATGAAAGGAAGCAGGATGCGGAGAAGATCCAGAGGTCCAACCGGGACACCATGGACAGGCCGAGCAGGGCTCCCATGGGAATTCGCGCGGTTTAGGGTTTAGGGTTATCCAACTTGCGACCTCTTGGGTGCCCCCAAGCATGAGCATACTTCAGTGCCCGCTTTAGGGTTTTTTCACACTTCCGAGACTTGTCTTGCAAGTTTCATGCTGGTCGTCTTCAAGAGTTCGCCGGTTCAACCTTCGGCACCTGTACCTGCTCCTCATCCGTGCAGCCGAAGAGTGGTCCAAAGTCTTGCAAGCCATGGGGGGGGGACAGAACCCTAAACCCTAAACCCTAAACCCTAAACCCTAAACCCTAAACCCTAAACCCTAAACCCTAAACCCTAAACCCTAAACCCTAAACCCTAAACCCTAACCACTCCAAGAGTCCAGCCGGAAAGAACCCTTGGCTCACAAGTTGCAAACTTCACACGAAGCGGGCCCCTGATACTACCCTAGAGATACTGTTGGTTAGTAGGGAATGAGGGAATGAGGTACTCCTGTATGATCCCTTAAAGGGTACATATATAGGGGAGGTATAGGGTACCTGCCTTCCCCAAGCCCTAAACCAAGCCCTAAGCCCCCAAAATTGCAGGATCATCAAGGAGAAGGAGGTGGCCTTCAAGCACCACCAGGACGGCTTTTTAGGGTTTAGGGTTTAGGGTTTAGGGTTCAGGGTTTAGGGTTTAGGGTTGTTTGACATGGGGCAGTCGAGCCTCAGGATGCGGCGACTGCCCGAAACCCTGAAGCCCATATATCAAGACGTCTTAGGGTTTAGGGCTTTAGGGTTTAGGGTTTAGGGTTTAGGGTTTAGGACCCAAATGAACCACCAGCTTAAGGAACCCTTAACCCTCTTTAGCGCTCTTGGAAACTGTGGGTCTGCAAAATCCGACCGACAGGCTTTCAGGGGTTTAGGGTCAGTTCGGGTTTAGGGTTTGGGGCGTAGGGCTTAGGGTTGAGTGGAAGTGGGGTTTGGGGTGTAGGGCTTAGGGCTTAAATAGGGTTTAGGGTTAGGGTTCCGGGCCTAAGATTCTGCAGCCAACCCTGGACCCTAAACCCAAAACCGCTGGATCAGCTCTTGAAAAACATGGCGAGACACGGCCAGTGCTTCTTCTAGCCCCCTGCTCAACAGCAAAAGCCCCCCCCATAAACCCTAAATCCTCAACCCGCAACCCCAAACCCCAAACCCCAAACCCTAAGCCCTAAGCCCTAAGCCCTAAGCCCGAACCCTAAACCCTAAACCCTAAACCCTAAACCCTAAACCCTAAACCCTAAACCCTAAACCCTAAACCCTAAACCCTAAACCCTAAACCCTAAACCCTAAACCCTAAACCCTAAACCCTAAACCCTAAACCCTAAACCCTACACCCCAACCCTAAACCCTAAACCCTAAACACTGTGCTCCGGAAGGAAACCTTGGCTCAATTGGAGCGAGATGCAGATCGCGAGATTGAGGAACTCAAGGAAATGCGGCCCGGGCTGCAGCTGAGTGGCTTGCTTTGAGGGACTGGCCCCGGGGGGGGGGGGGGGGGCTGGAGTAGGGTTTAGGGTTTAGGGTTCAGGGTTTAGGGCTTGGGGCTTAGGGTTTAGGGTTTGTGCCCAGCCCTACTTACAGAAACGGCCATGGCAAAGTCATGTACAAACTGTTGCCATGGCTACCTCCAGCCCAACATGAGAGCGCAGCTCGCGACTCTTGTGGTCTGGATTTGGGAGCAGAATTCAACCCTGAACCCGAAACCCTAAACCCTAAACCCTAAACCCTCAACCCTAGCCCTAAACCCTAAACAGGTACGAGCAGAAGTTGGCGCAAGAGAAGGACGACAAGGTGCCGTGGCCTGAAGCGCGTTCTAAGTGCATCGACTCTGCCACCCCAGTTTTATGGTTTAGGGTTTAGGGTTTCGGGTTTCGGGTTAGGATGTAGGGTTTAGGGCTTAGGGTTTAGGGCTCAGGGTTTAGGGCTCAGGGTTTAGGGCTTAGGGTTTAGGGTTTAGGGCTTAGAGTTTAGGGATGTTTAGGGTTCAGGGATGTTTAGGGTTGATGGGTTGAGGATTTAGGGTGCATCCTCTGCCATGTGAAAAAACGACAGCCTCGAACAGCACGCCAATCACGTTGAGAGGCTGTCGCAGGTATCAAAGAATGCTTCAGGTTATGTATGTAATCATATCTTTAGCTAATGTATTGATTGATTATTCGCTTATTTCTTGAAGTAGACCAAAGACACACATCTTATGCGAAGCTAAATTATCCAATATGTGTTTCATTTGTATATTTCCCTAAACCCGAAACCCTAAACCAGGGTGAGAACCCTTCACGAAGGAGGCAGCAGTAGCTTTCGAGCTAAGGTCCGCTTGCGCGGCCAAGCTGGAATTCATCAGAAACACCACCACGACCTGCCGCTACGCTGAAAGTGCTGCATTTGCAGGGTTAGGGTTTAGGGTTTAGCTGCTGTCCAGCAGACAAGCTTGATCCAGTCCTCCAGAGCCCGAAGACGCCTTGTACGAAGTCTCCTTTTGATCGCTCGCCAGTTGGCTTTGCCACACATATATTCTACACACCACTTCTTTGGAAGGCAGTGGCTGGCCATTCGGTTCAAGACCGGGGCCTTTCTTAGCTATTGGAAAGTTCTGCGCGTAGAAATTGCAATAAGTGTCAAGTCTTTGAAGCTTGGAGTTGGGAGTTGTCGAGTTCAATGATTCCTGGCAGTTGTCGTACTCTTGCTGAGTAGTAAGAACGCCCAAAACACCAGCAGCCGATGTCAGTAGGAACTAGGAATACCCGAAGCCTACACACAAACCCTAAAACCGAAACCTCCAAGGCTGACATCATGAAGTCATCAACCATAAAAACCCTAAACCCTAAACTCCCGAAACCCCCCCCCCCCCCCCAACAAGGAACACCGACATGATGAAGAAAGAGGAGGAGGTCCGGAAGAAGGCCGAAGAGAGCCGCAAGGCCGAGGAGAAAATCTTGGGCCTCATGAAGGCCTGGCACTACCTTTGCGGCTTCTGAGGGTGGGTTTAGGGTTTAGGGTTTACGGTTTAGGGTTTCGGGTTTCGGGTTTAGGGTTTCGGGTTTCGGGTTTCGGGTTTAGGGTTTAGGGCTGACTGCCCCCCGAAATGATGGGTTTTGAAAGTTCTGGGCCCTTCCTTAAGTTCCTTGGCGGATCGCAGGGGGGCTGAGGGCCCCTAAGCCCTAGAAATCCCGAAGCTTTCAAGACCCTGCTGGGCTGAAGATCACGGACAGGGTTTGGGGGATTTAGGGTTTAGGGATTCAGGGTTTAGGGGGGGGTTTAGGCATTTGGGGTTTAGGGATCTAGGGTTTCGGGTTTTGAAGGGTTTAGGGATTTAGGGTTTAGGGTTCTGAGGGTTTATGGTATTGGGTTTAAAAGGCAGAATAAGGGTTACTCTCACGGGTATACCACGTGCCAGGATAAGGACTCCAATGAGAAAGAGATCAAGGAGCGCGACAAGACCATTCACGACAAGGCCATCGGCTGCCCTTAGGGTTTAGGGTTTAGGGTTTAGGGTTTAGGGTTTAGGGTTTAGGGTTTAGGGTTTGGTGAGGGCTTGGGGTTTGACATGGCCCCCTTGCTGCCATTTGGGCTGAAGAGGACCTTGTGTAGAGCGATTTTTGCCAGAGGGCTTCAAGGGCCAGCCTACGAGAGAGAGGGGGAGGGTTTAGGGTTTAGGGTTTAGGGTTGAGGGTTGAGGGTTTAGGGTTTAGGGTTCAGGGTTTAGGGTTTTAGGGTTTTAGGGTTTAGGGTGAGGGCTTTAGATTCAAGGCCTGGGTTCCGCACCTGTGGCCTACTGTACTGGCCCTAAGCCCTAAACCCCGGTTTAGGGTTTAGGGTTTAGGGTTTTAGGGCTTAGGGCTTAGGGCTTAGGGCTTAGGGCTTAGGGCTTAGGGTTTACGGCCCTAACCCCTAAACCCGAAACCCTAAACCCTAAACCCTAAACCTAAACCCTAAAGCCCCCCAAGGAGCAGCGGATCTTCGACCTGAAGAAGCAGCGCCTTGGCTTCCGGATCTCGCGCATCGCTGTCCTCCGTAGACACTGACCCAGCCCCCTAGGAGGATTAGGGTTTAGGGTTTAGGGTTTAGGGTTTAGGGTTTAGGGTTTAGGGTTTAGGGTTTAGGGTTTAGGGTTTAGGGTTTAGTGCAAAAGAATTCAGGGCCAAGGTGGAGGTTCCTCTCTCTTTTGTTGTTGTTGTTGCGGAAAATGTCAGTCAGGCCTGCAACCCTAAAGGGACCCAGGGGGGTGGAGAACTGCCCCGATAAGAGTGCTCTGAGTCTGAACCCCAAACCCTAAACCCTAAACCCTAAACCCTAAACCCCCAAAGAAGCTGTCGAGGCCCCCGAGTCGCCTACTGAAGAACTACAAGGGGTCCTCCCCAGGCTCCCCTAACTCCGTAAAATCCCAAAACCCCGAAACCCCAAAATCCCTCAACCCTAGGAAGGAGCTCGGATTTTTTCATGCGCCTTCTAGGGTCATCAGTGTTGCACGACTGCTTTCAGCGGATGTCTTGTCCAAGGAACCAGGAGCTCGAGAAGTTCCGCTTCGCCCCTCGGTTAGGGTGGTCAAGGAGTTTGGCCGCCTTGTGCGGAACCGGATGTCCAGACAACTGCCTGAGTGATTCTGAACTTGAGGGTCCCCTTCTTGGGACGTCCTTAGCAGAGACTAACTGCATGTTGGGTCATACTAAGGGGTACCTAAACCCTAATGAAAAAACCCTGAACCCTAGACCCTATTTTGGGAAATACCTCCTTTTTGTTCTTGGAGTGTGGTACGACTACTGCTCTCGCACGTGCCACAGGCCTATAGAAGAGGAGTGAGCTGGCCACCACTGCTGAACATCATCCGCATTTTAAGAATACTTAAAAGGGTTTAGGGTTTAGGGGTTAGGGTTTAGGGATTAGGGTATTAAACCCCAAAAAGGAGGAGAAACAAGGTCTCTTGTTCCAGAATCTCCCAACAGTGCACCAGTGTGCTCTTAAGCATATACTCTATGGGTCGGAATAATGACGACTCGTATTCCCTCATAGTCCCTTTATAGTTATTCTAGAAAATCCCCCCAAAACCCTTTTCTAATTGTCAACGCCCCTACATTATGCTGAACAAAACCTCGGCGCAATTGATGGGTCTTGGACCGGAGCAAATCAAAGTAGAAAGTCCCTCCTCCTCCTCCTCCTCATGGAGGCATTTCAAACCCTAAACCCTCGGCCACGAATATGAAACTACCCATGCCCCAAGGTGCTGGACTACAAAATCAGAGAGTTGAAGGCCCGCATTGGGGGCATGAAAGCCAGCGGCTGATGTGGGGTTCAGGGCTTAGAATTTAGGATGCAGGGTTTAGGGTTGAGGGTTGAACACCAAGGACCAAGGCAGCTCCCCTGTAAGCCCTAACGTAAAGTGCCCTAAAGCGCTGAGGACCCTAAAGACCCTAATGCCAATTCCCTGCAATGTGGGCGTACAGTTTAGCTAGGCGAGCGAGAAAAAAAATAGACCCTAAACCCCTAAGCCCCCCAAGCCCCCTAACCCTAAACCCTTAACCCTAAACCCTAAACCCCTAAGCCCCCTAAGCCGTCTTGGAGTTGGGAAGGCCCAGATCGACCCAAAGACCGCAGACATCGCCTCCATGAAGACGCAGACTCAGGCGCCGGAAGCTTCCCAACTGCCATAGGGAGAGTTCATAGGGGCTGAGGGGTTTTTAGGGGTTTAGGGTTTAGGGTTTAGGGTTCCCAACTACCATACCGAAGGTTTATAGGGGTTGAGGGTTTATAGGGGTTTAGGGTTCAGGGTTGAGGGTTGAGGGTTTATAGGGGTTTAGGGTTCAGGGCTGAGGGTTGAGGATTTTTTAGGGGTTGAAGGTTGAGGGTTTAGATTTTAGGGTTTGAGGTTTTGGGGCCGTGTAAGGACGCCAGCTCTTTAGAGAGGGTGCGATGGCTTTGGGGGAGCCGAGGCGGGGAGTGATTTGGAGGGTTGGGTGGGTGGTCCGGAGTGTAGACTTCGAGACATCGGAGGGTCAAGAGTGCATAAACATTGAGGGGGCAAAGCTCTTCAGTGTGTGTGCCATGCGCACCGGATGTCGACAATCTCGACCAGTGGATCTGAACCTACGTCACCAGGGCAGCACAGGGACAGGCACCATGTACACCCTAACCCTAAACCCTAAACCCTAAACCCTAAACCCTAAACCCTAAACCCTAAACCCTAAACCCTAAACCCTAAACCCTAAACCCTAAACCCTAAACCCTAAACCCTAAACCCTAAACCCTAAACCCTAAACCCTAAACCCTAAAACAAACCCTGGCGTCAGGCCATGGAAGATGAGCTGAATGACTACAAGCGCATCTCGGCCTCGCTCGGTTGCAGCTGACTTTGGTGTCTACGACCGCTGTGACTGAATAGGGTATAGGGTTTAGGGTTTAGGGTTTAGGGTTCAGGTTTTAGGGTTTAGGGTTTAGGGTTTAGGGAATAGGGTACGTAGTTGACGGGCGAGAGTGCTGAGGCAAGAACAAGCAGCTTGCTCCGGTCTCAGCATTGCAGTCCGCAGTACTGAGCATGCTTCGGGATAAGGGGTAGATAATTGTTTAAAGCTCTAAAGAGTACTACTACAATAAACTCTGAAGAGTACTACTACAATACCAGAAGAATACATACGTGTATACATATACTTCATTGAATCATATGTAAGGTTTGAAGGGTTTCGGAACATTTTGCTGGACAGAGGTAACTCTGAATCTTGTCCTGCAATGCCCAAGTAAAGTCTGGTCCCCCCAAGCAAAGTTTGCGAAATCAACCTGCATGCGTGCTTGGACAGTATTAATGCCCTTCATCACGCCACCCGGAGGTTGTTGACCATGGTTCGCTCTAGCATTGTATGTACGCCGAGAGGAGCCTTTACATGTTGCAAGGGTATATGGTGGCCGCCCAGAAAGGACCTCTCCTCCCCTCAAAAAGTGGAGACGATGGCAGCTTTCCGTTTTGCAGCCTGCAGCGATTTGCCGCCCGACAACTCACACAAGGCGCTTCAGATTTCGCAGTTGCAGATGAAGCAGCGTGCCCTGCAGGAGGAGCGCTTTGCGTGCTGAGACGGTTGCGGTCAGGGCTGTGATGGCTGGGGCCTTTGTGTGAAGCTCCGAAAAGTTTCGGTTTCTGTGGAATGCCACCAAGCCACCTGAACCCTAAACTTCTAAACCCATCACAGACTGCGGCCCTTTGCTGACAGGAGATCAAAGCGCAAAAGAGGACCAGCTTGCTCCACTGGGTTCCACCCATCAAGTCTCTCCCAGCTCGAAAACCTAAACCCTAAACCTTTGCGGTTCTGGCTTGTAGACCGGCTGTTAGTTGTAAGGCAGGCTCACCTATAGGCTGGCGAGAAGTACTTCTTTAGGGTGATCCCCTTTAACTACAGCGCAAACAAAAGGCTGCACTACGAATTCCTACCTACCCAATCCCTAAACCCGCCAAGCGCATGGGATGGCAAGAAGCCCTACACCCGACGGTTAAACCCGATGTAAACCACATACAAACCCTACAGATGCCAAAGAAACTCAAAAAAACCCTAGAAACCCTAAGCCCTCTCAGACGGGAAGGTGTTCGCGGGATGAAGGGCTCGAGGCATTTGACCCTACACCCCTAAAGCCCTAAACCCTAAGCCCTAAGCCCCTAAACCCTAAACCCCAAGAAATCCTTCAAATCCTAAACCCTAACCCCCCTACACCCTAAAAATCCTAGACCCCCAGAAGCCCTAAACCCTAAACCCCAAACCGGTGCTAACCGCTGCAGGAAGCTCCGGGACGACTTGTCGCTCATCAAGCGCTTCAAGCTGGACCTCAGCGACTGCCACCTGGGCTTTGAATGGCTTTAAGGTTGAGGGTTTGGGGTTTTTGGGGTTTAGGGTTTTTGGGGTTTTTGGGGTTTTTGGGGTTTTTGGGGTTTTTGGGGTTTTTGGGGTTTTTGGGGTTTAGGGTTTGGGGGCTTTAGGGTTTGGGGTTTGGGGTTTTTAGAGTTTAGGGCTTCGGGTTCAAGGTTTGGGGTTTTCGGGCTTCAGGGTTTTAGGGCCTTTAGGGTTTTCGGGATTTAGGCTGTTAGGGGTTTCCGGCTTTAATGGGTTTTAGGGGTGTAATTAGGGATTTTACAGGGTTTGAAGGGTTCAAGGCCTTAAGTGGGGTAAGGGTTTAAAGGGTTTAGAGGCACGAACGGCTTTAAAGGAGGGCTTTTTGAATGTGTGTGTGTGTGTGTGCGTAAGGGCGTTAAGGGTTTAGGGATTACAGGGGGTGGGGGGGTGGGGGGGGGGGGGACAACTTAGGTTGAAATGGTGGCTTCTTTTGCAGGGGCTTCCAGGGCTTCTTGGGTACCTCAAAACGGTTGAGGGTTTGGGGATGCACGGCATGACCTGGGACCAAAAGGGCTCAGGGTTCAGACGACGGTTTAGGGTTTTGGGTTTAGGATTTGGGGTTTAGGGTTTAGGGTTTAGGATTTAGGGTTTAGGGTTTAGGGTTTAGGATTTTCCATGGCTTGGACCACCAAATTCGCAACAGCCAGTTGGACTCACCATGCCGTAGGAGGAAGGATGCCCAAACACCAGTTGCCATGAACCAACCCATCCACCTCCAACAAAGCCCACACACCCTAAACCCTAAACCCTAAACCCTAAACCCTAAACCCTAAACCCTGAACCTCTAAATCCCACCAAGAAACAGGTCCCAGGCCCTAAACCCTAAAACCCTAAACCGCACGCCCTATATAAAACCCTAAACCCCATGCCCTACACCCTAAACCCCAAGCCCTAAAACCCTAAACCCTAACAGAAAGAAACAGATCCCAAGCCCTAAGCTCCAAATCCCCAAGCCTTTAAAAACATGGAACCCTGAACCCCTAAAGCCCTAAGCCCCAACACAGAAACAGATCCCAGGCCTGGAGACCATTTCGGAACCGAAGGCCCTGAAAGAGAGTGTCACGGCTCTTTACAGGCGCGGCCGGGTTCCGTCTAAGGTTACCATGGGCCCTTAGTAATGGTCCCTTATCCTTCTTTCAAGGGGATTTAAAGGGATCCGCAGTAGGGGCCTATGTATGGTGTACGTCTACGGGTCTTCGGATCCCCTCTTTTGCCAAGCAACCCAAAACCCACTTGCTGTTTGCAGGTTCTACCTAAGAACCATGTGCTTCTCCATTCTACCAAAGAATTCTAGCAGAACGGTTGTCAGCATGACCTACAAGAAAGCTGGCTAACTTGGCTTCTTTGAGCAGGCTTGGGGGAGGGCTAGGCCTTAAGGTTTTAGGGTCCCATCGCGAGATGTTTGGTTCTGCTCTCAATGCTTTCTGAGTCCATGCTAAGCACACCTAGCACGACCGCTCCCTTTTTTGCCGGCAATCTCCCTAAACCCTAAACCCTAAACCCTAAACCCTAAACCCTAAACCCTAAACCCTAAACCCTAAACCCTAAACCCTACGTAGTTCAGACAATGTTGGGCCTCGAAGCCTCCAAGCCGCATGCGCCGTCTCCGCGCAGGAAGTATGTCCAGGGTGGCGCGAAGCGACAAGATCTGGACACGGACATGCAGAAGGAGTACAACAGGCCGTTTGTCGTAGTGACCCAACATGAAAAAGAAGCCACCATCTCAGAATGTAGTACGTCCTGACCTCCGATAGCCTAGCCATGGGCCCTGAAGGTAGTATATGGGCAGTGCGGCAGCTTCCTAACTGAGGGTCCCTTTTTGGGTACCCATACTGAGGCGGCACCCTAAAAAAGGGGGACCCCAAAAAGGGGCCCCAATGTAGAGAACTACCCACATATCTCGTTTTGTTGCACATGATGATCTGTGGGATGTTCATTCTTGGCAGGTTTGGTGGGATAGGATTCTTCGATGGTGGTTCGGCTAGCCAGTCTTCGGTTCGGGCCGAGCATGTGGTGTGCTGGGAGATCCCTCAGTTTTGTCCGCATAAAAGCCTCGAAGCATCAGGCCTCTCCCTGAACCCCTGGAAATCCCCAAAGCTGAAGCGGAAAGGCGGTTTTCCTTCGTTGGAGCCGCCCCCAAGATTCCTCGAAGACCAGAAACCCTCAACCCTAAACCCCAAACCCTGAACCCTAAACCTGGGCAGAGAGAGAGACAGAGAGAGAGAGGCAGCGAGACTACCTGGAGAAGTCCGTGGACTCGTTGAAGCGAAAGCTGGAGAAAGACAGCCAGGCTGCCATGGGTGCAGGTGTTGCCTTTACAACATCGGCTTCTGGCCCAAGTTTTTTTCGGGGTTTAGGGTTTAGGGTTTAGGGTTTAGGGTTCAGGGTTTAGGGTTTAGGGCTTAGGCTCAGGCACCGGATTTCGGGTCTCACGATGCGAAGGTTTTGGGTATTAGACTGGGCTTGAGCCTTGAAAACATCCGCCACAGCCCAGGGGGCTCTGGGTCTTGGGAGCTGATTCCTTCACCTCACTTCCTCCGATTCCTTCGCGTATATGAAAGCAGGGTTTACATTTCTGTTTTTGGTGAGTGTATATAATTTTGGTGAGTGCATATACCGGGTGTCCTTTTGGGGGGGGTACAAGAAATATATACCCTACTTCGTATCAGTATATCAAAGCCAAGAGTATAAGCTGACGGTAAGTAAGCTGCTGGCGTGGTGCTCTTCCCAAGCTCATGACCCGGCTCTTCGCGAAGTTCTGTTTTCAAGTAAGCCTTGTCCGACCCTGACCTTTTCGGGAGCCTACAGATTTTCCAACACCATCCCCTTGCAACCCTAGTAAGTAAAAGGATTCTTCCGTCTCCGGCCCTAGCACTCAGACAGCGGCAGTTTCCCTACATAACCCTAAACCCTAAACCCTAAACCCTAATCACACTCATTCTATTTACACAGGCCCTACAATGGACAAACGCTCGACCTTGGGATGTTCCCCCTTATACTAGCAGTCCGCACGAGGATTGCAGTGCCCCCGATTAGAATCCCCGTTAAGGACTGTTAGTATAAGGGGGAACATCCCAAGCTCAACCCTAAACCCTAAACCCTAAACCCTAAACCCTAAGCCCTAAACCCTAAACCCTAAACCGCAGTACACAAGCGGATGTTCTTTCGAGGCCCATCGCATCGACAACATGAGGATCATGCAGGCGCGTGCCCGGGTTTGGGGTTTAGGCTTTAGGGTATAGTAAGGGTTTAGGGATTAGGGTTCAGGGTTTAGGGTTTAGGGTTGAGGACTGGGAGAAGATTAATGATGCGTCGCCGAGTGGTACCCTTTTCCCCTTTTTTAGGTTCAAGGTTCCCTTGCAAAGTAACCAACCCCAAAAAAAGGGCACCTTTTTGTGATCTGGCTTCTGGGCTACTAAATCTGTGCTCACGATGAGCTTGCCGAGCATGTTTCTGCAACTGTCGGAAGTCCAGAGACTTAGATTCGTTTTCTTCAGTTCCGCGCGGCCTCAAGTCGCCTACTTGAACAGTTCTGGCCAGAGCACATCCGAACGAATGCTACAGTTTGAAAAAAGTCGGAGCTCTAAACCCTACCCCGCTGTTCCAGCCTTGTTTGGGGGGAGGGGGGTGAGGCTGTTACATCCCATGTGTTTACGTGCGCATGCAGGCATGCTTTCAAACTTGGTGCAGGAAAACGTCTCACTTATCCGGGAGATCAATGACCTCCGGAGAGAGATCAACAACCTCAAGCATGAGCGGCAAGCGCAGGAGCTATCGGGTTCGGCATTCAGCAAGTACCAGCTTCAAAAGGTTTAGCGGACTTCTCTTGTTTCTGCGTAGGTGAATATAGTGTGTATATATATATATATCAATACATATATATATATATAGAGAGAGAGAATATGTGTAGATATATATATATATATACTCTTTTCGTTCCCCGAAACCAAGGCACCACATAGGCCAAACAAGTCCGAGCACACCCGGCAACTCCGAAGCCCAGGTGGCCCCCTAAGTCTCTCAGTCCCAAAACTCCAAAAACTGAGGGATTCTTGGGAAGAATTCGAGTAACTTGGGGTACTGAAACTCCTAACTTGGGAAGAATTCTAGTAACTTGGGGTACTGAAACTCCTAAGAAGCAGCCAAAAACTTTGTGATTTTTGCTGCTGGGGTTCCAAGTTCAGTATAGAAAACAGGAGCTTGCCAACATGGGCCAGAGCATCCAGACCTCCAAGGCAGCCGACCTCGAACGCCGCTTGCCTGCAGGGTTTAGGGCTTAGGGTTTAGGGTTTAGGGTTGTGTGCTGATATGTTCATGCTCCCTTCATCAGGTCCAGGCAGGCTGTGCAGGGTGTAGGGTTTAGGGTTTAGGGTTTAGGGTTGTGTGCTGATGTATTCATTCTCCCTTCATCAGGTCCAGGCAGGCTGTGCAGGGTGTAGAGTTTAGGGTTTAGGGTTTGGGGTTTAGGGTTTAGGGTTTTTAAGGCCATACAAAGTGCGGAGAGTGGGAATGTCTTGGGCTGTCTTGTGGGCGCCTCTGCACGGAAAGCCACGCCTTGACTGGGGCTACGTAGGCCCAGTTTACCAACGCGTGCCTGAACAGAACCCTGCGATCTATGGCCCTAGACCCTAAACCCTAAATCCTAATTCCTAAACCCTATCCTCATTACCCGAAACCCCACACCCTAAGCCCTCTGGAGGCATGGTTTTAACCTACTGGGTCTGTAAGAGGTTCGTTGAAAGTCATCGTCATGCATGGTGAAGTTTTCCCTTTCTCTAGTTCAATGGACAGCGTGGACGCATTGCATCCCTGCAGTGTGTTTGCGAGGCTGCTAGGCGGCACCATAACCCTAAACCCTAAACTTTAAGCCCGAAACCCTAAACCCCACACCCTAAACCCCAAACCCCAAACCCTAAACCCTAAAACCCAGCCCCAAAGTGGCTTAAAGTCAGGGGCGAGCTTGGAAAACCCAGGTGAGCTCGACATGCAGCGAGAGGAGATAGCCGTCTGGGGCCAAGGATAAGCCGCGCTGCTTGGGGCTTTAGGGTTTAGGGTTTAGGGTTCAGGGTTCAGGGTTTTAGGACTTGGGGTTTAGGGTTTTAGGGGTTTTAAGGTTTAGGGTTTTAAGGTTTAGGGTTCAGGGTTTTAGGACTTGAGGTTTAGGGTTTTAGGGGTTTTCAGGTTTAGGGTTTATAGGGCCCAGAATTAGTCACAGGGATACTAGGGTTTAGGGTGCACCTGCTGAGTGAGTCTGGTGGCAAGGGGTTGGGGTACTTAGGTGTTGGGGGACTGGGTAGGGCAGTCCTCGATTTCTGCGGTTTACAGTATGGGCCCTTGATTTGGGCCCGTACACGTAATGTACACCTTCTAGGTTCCTGTGGTTTTCCCCAAATAGAAGACGAGGGCCAGAAAAGATGGTCCATACTTCTAAACTTAGATGATTCATGACGTGAGCTCGCGGCTGGAGGTTTGGGTATCCTTTGGTGTGACCAGGACATTTCAGGTGGCTTTCCTCCGGATGGTAAAAGGGTGTGGAGAGTGTTCGTGATGCTGGGTTTTGCAGATGGGGAGTTCGGTTCTCTAGGCGCCTACCCCCATGAACCCCCCTCCCTTAAGTACCCTATAGTGAATGGAGCAGGCTTTTGCGGGTTTGCACGAAACTCAATCCCACCAAGCTCTCAGCGTTCGAAGCCCCAATAAACATTAGGGCTCATCATGCTACAGGTAGGGTGTAGGGATTAGGGCTTCAGGGTTTTGGGGTTTTGGGGCTGAGTCTCTTTGCAGCAGCCTGGCCAAGTCGCTGACAAAGCAGCTCAAAGACTTCGAGGGCTGAGCGGGCAAGTTCAATCAGACATAGCCTGACACAGAATGCACACTCTAGCACTTCTTCTACTCCATCTTTGAGCTTGCACTACCTGATGACCGCCGATTGGTTTGGAGCTGAATCGGAAAGACTGCAAGTCTGCCCGAGGGGCAGTTCAGATTGTACACACACACATGCGCATGTACGCACGTAGACTATGCATACATATACATGTCTGTAGTTGTATGTGCATGTGCGCTCAAGGATACAAGAATGCGCAGACAGAGCCGCCGGGCGCTTGACAGGTCTCACTACCGAGTTGCTCGGCCCATGTTTCACCCAGACGTCAGCAGCATCGCAGATGAGGTGTACTTCTCAACCCTCAGCCCTAAACCCTAAGCCCTAAGCCCTAAACCCTAAACCCTAAACCCTAAACCCCAAACCCTAACCCACCACGCGATCCCAGCTTCCTTCTCTGCCTGCTGCCTCATGACGGTGTGTCACACAAGTTGCCCCCTTGAACACCCGCCAGTCCTGGAATTCAGAGACAGACGGATGGATCGGCTCCTGCGTTTTTTCCTTAGAAGTTGGGGTTTAGGGTTTAGGGTTCAGGGTTTAGGGTTTAGGATTTAGGGTTTAGGGTAGAGTTAGCTTTTTAGGGCTCAGCAAGAAAGGGGTTTAGGGTTTAGGGTTAAGGCTTTAGGGAGTTTAGCGTCTGTTGGTGGAGCAGATCTCTTGTCTCAAGGGCTGCGGCGGAGGCAAACACGCGCCAACCGCCGGATAAAGACAGGGGCACGCCAGGGAGTGCTACACAAGTACTGTGCCTCAAGTCGTTAGAGTTTAATGAATGTTTCTGCTTGTTGCTGAAATAGTTACCCTCAAGTTGTGTGCTGGTTACCGTAAGCCCTGGAAAGCCGACTACGCTAGGGGCCCGACTTTCAAAGTCTTCGGGGGACCTCCAGCTTCACAGTCCTGCAACCTGTCATGCATGCTGCTAGCCTAGCAGTCCGTAGTCTGCCGCACCACGGAGATTTTGGTAGCTTAAACCCTAAACCCTAACACCTAAACCCCCCTGTCCAACCGAGCCTTGAACACGTGGCAAAGCCAGGTCTCTTCAAGGCCTAAACCCTAAACCCTAAACCCTAAACCCTAAACCCTAAACCCTAAACCCTAAACCCTAAACCCCCCTGCAAAGCCAGGTCTCTTCAAGGTGTATAAAGGTGGCACACAACAGGCCTGGGAGGCCCGCTGTGAATTAGGGTTTAGGGTTTAGGGTTGAGGGTTGAGGGTTTAGGGTTGAAGTGCCAGGCAGAAGCCGAGGAGTTGAGTGAAGAGAGCTGGCAGAAGGGTTTATGGTTTAGGGCTTAGGGTTTAGGGTTTAGGGTTTGGGGTTTTGGGTTTTGGGTTTTGGGGTTTTTGGAATTGGGGTTTGGGACTTGGTGTTTGGGGTTGGCTTCCTTGCTCACTTTGGCAGTGCTCTTGGGTTTTATGGACTGCATCAAAACTTTTATAGACGTTGAGTTTGCCAGGATGTACCCAAGGCGTGGCTCACGCGAATGAATTACGACGAGCCGGGGCCCGAGAATGGAGTTTAGGGTTTAGGGTTTAGGGTTTAGGGTTCAGGGTTTAGGGTTTAGGGTTTAGGGTTTAGGGTTTAGGGTTTAGGGTTTGAGCCCAACAAGGGTTTGGGGTTACAGGGCAGAATGGACAAACCATCTGATATCAGACATGCAACACGATGCGGTCTTATGCAGGTCGACGGGGCAAAGTGCACTCTGAGGGCACAGGTGGGAGAGCCAAGCACAACTTACCGTCAACAGCACATGCAAGAGGAGTTCCTCTTCTACAGAAACGGCACAGAAATGCGGGAAGGAAAGGCGCGAAGGAGAAAAATAAGCAAAGGAAGAAGAGGAAGAGAGTGGAGCAAGCGAGAGAAAGAACCTACGGCAAAAGACAGCTGCGCCCCCTCCCCCCCCCCCCCCCAATCCCTCCGCCGTAGCAAAGCCAAACCAAAGCCAAGATGTATCAAGCTGATCTATGACAAGCTGTGTGCGTCTACGTCAGCCCAGCCGCAGCCAACCGAACTAACCGCTTTCTTTTATGAAGAGATCCCTTTCATGTCATAGCTTCACAAGCAAGGAAGACCGTGGAATCCGAAAGCCACCATACACAAGATAAAGGCCATAGCAAAGCCATTCCAAAGCCAAATCGATGCCCAGCCACATGTTCAAGGCCGGGCATGTGTTTCTCACCCAGCCACAACCAGACCAAGCCATGACGTTTATCAAAAGATCCTTCTCGCCTCACGAAAGCCGAGCCAGAGCGCAAAAGCCAGGCCAAAGCCATGTCTGTTCTTTGTGAGTAGGTCACTTTCACGTCACCATTAGTTACTAAGATTGAAGTCTTGAAACAGGTGCTGAATTCTCAGGATCCCTCCCAGATTTTGTTGAGGGCTTGCAGCAGCCAGGTTCCTCGCATGGATGAATGAGCAGGCCTCTTTTTTTTTTTTTGGGGGGGGGGGGGGTACTTCGGGGGGGCAGGTGGGGGTCTCTGACATAGGGGTTCCTAAAATAAAGATCTTGGCATTTCCAGGTGCGTATTGTGTACTTACCGGACTGGTTTGCTTCGGCTGGACATGGCACATTGGCAAGAATTTGCCTTGGCTTGCCAGAGTAGGCCATGTCTCAGAGCACGAACCTCCCCCCCCCCCCCCCCCTGTACCCATATAGTAGATACTTAGGCCTTACAGGGGTTCCTGCAAGGGTACCTTAAGGCCTAAGTATCTGATGTGGAGCCTTAGGGGTCTCCCCGGCCATGTTGTGCCCTAAACCCCACCATCCTTCCTATGAAAAAGTCTTGATACTTGAGGCCTGAGGCCCGCAAAGGGTCCCCTAAACCCTAAACCCTAAACCCCCAGCCTCAGTGTCCCGAAAGGGCATCACCCGCTCGCGCGGCTACGCAGTCTCCACCCGGCATCTCTTTGACGCTCCTCGGCTTGCTTGTCTTCTTGTTTCACCCATTCTAACTGTACTGATATCCCACTTAAAAGCCCCTTAAGTGCCCTAAGTGCTATGGTTATAAGTACACAGCTCCTTAAGTGCCCTAAGTACTATGGTTATAAGTACACAGCTATAAGAGGTGAATAAGTGCCATGAAACTTCCAAGTGGTTTCCTGAGCCTCGAGCTGCCCCCGTAACTAGACGCGCCCTTGCCAACACGAGGTCCATGATTCGGGTTTCGTGACGCCCCCTAAACCCTAGACCCTAAACCCTAAACCCTAAACCCTAAACCCTAAAAACGCTCTAAGAACCCTAAACCAGAAATCCTCGGGAGAGCATGAGGTCCTCGACATCAAAGGCCTTGGCACCGTCACACTCAAGGATACGACCGAGGGTTTCAGGGGGCTGGGCAACTCCCTTGGGTTTAGGGTTTAGGGTTTAGGGTTTCGGGTTTAGGGTTTAGGGTTTAGGGCAATTGCAGAACAGACAAATTGGTGCCAACTGCAGGGCACTGCAAAAAAAACAATGCTGGTGAAAGTTGGTTCGTGCTGACTTCATGTCTGCTGTGTCGCAGGGCCATAGATTTGGCCAAGAGTTCGGGCTCAGGCGGCCGGCTCTGTCGGAGGAAGCAGTATGGATCTTCCTTCCACTCCTTTGTCATGCTCTTGGTCGTTTCGTAAACCCTGCACTGTCATCAGAAGACCTGAAGGTGGGGGCCACACACCATGCAGGCTCAAACGAAGTCGGGACTCGAAGGAACGATCTGTGCAAGCTCTAGTGCCCTTCAGGGTTTCGGGCCAAAAGGGTTTAGGGTTCAGGGTTTAGGCTTCACAGACCATCATGCATGAGAGCAGTTTGAAGGCTCCCCAAATGTAGCTGCCTTGCACGTCAGACCTCAATTATTCGCAGCTATTCCCAAACCCAAAAGCCTAACCCTAGGCCTGAAACCCTAAACCCTAAACCCTAAACCCCAAAAGCGCCCGAGAGAGGAGTTCCGGTTCTTGGACTACTGGGCGCATAAGCGCCTACAGAAGCCGCTCCCGCCCGAGGAGGCGGAGCGGTTGCAAGGGTTTTTGGGTCTAAGGCAGCTCTTGTGTAGGGTTTAGGGTTTAGAGTTTAGGGTTTAGGGTTTAGGGTTTAGGGTTGCCTCAGGGAGCCCCTGGAATTTGCAGGGGCTTGGTACGGTTTAGCGCTTATATACAAGGGTTTTTGCAAGTGCCCCCGGCCTAAACCCTGAACCCTAAACCCTAAACCCTGAACCCTAAACTAGGTTTTTTGGAATCCCCCAGAGGCTCCTGCGTTTGCTGTGAGGGGCTTGAACCGCCAACTTAGATGCAACAAAAAGAGGGCCATGAGGACGCTAAGCCTTATAAACGCCAACGCCATCTGCATCACCCTTCAGCCTTCAAGTGAGGTCCTGCTTCCGCTACAACTTGGTAGCACAGTGGTGCCCTTGTACCGGTTTTGTTGGTTTTAGGTTCCCTTTCTAACGTAACCAACCCCCAAAAAAGAGTACCCTGCAAAAAATATGGTTACTGGCCTACCAATGGGGGGGGTCTCCCTAAACCCTAAATCCTAAACCCTAAGCCCGAAACCAAGACAAGGTGCCGCCCCAGCCCCCTGCCCCGGCATCGCCATCGTCTGAACCGAGGCCAGGGTGGGGAAGCCAGGTCTTGGTCAGAGTTGGGTATCATGTTACAATGAAAAAAGGGTACTTAAAACCCAATAAGGAAGATGTACATGTAAATCTTTAATGCGATCCCAACACTACACGCAGTGCTTTCAGGGGGATGTTGGGAGCTTTCCGGGCTTAGCGTTTGTAGGGTGTTTAGTCGGTGTTATAGGGTGCTTCTAGGGTTTTGATAGGGTTTGTATAGGGTTTTGATAGGGTTGTTTTAGGGCTTATTTGTTTTTTTCGATAGGCTTTATAGGGTTTAAAAGTAGGGGTTATAGGGTTTATGGATAGCGTTTTGGGCTTCCAGGGTACAAGCCTGCTGCAAAGTTCGGATCTGGGATTGGACGCAAACATCTCTTTTTGTTTTTTTGTTTTTGTTTTTTAAGAGGGGGGGGCGAGTCGGCTGCTGAAGGCATGGAGTTCGGACTCGGAGTCTCCACTTGCTGCTGTTTGTGGCTTTGTTGTAGCGGCTTTAGCTACGGGAGCTCTCCAGCAGCTCTCTTACCGCCTTTGTGTTGGCAGGCGAAGTAAGTCCATGTGGAAGGGTTAGTAGCCTGGGCTTCAGGAGAACCTCCTGGAGTTTAAGAGGTTCAAGGGATCATGCCTCGGACGCAGCATATCCTGTTCAATGGCGTCGAAGTTGCAAGCAGAACCAGCAAGCACTGACCTTGCAAGAAGCCCCCCCAGTTGTGAAGAAGCACCTTCGTAGGCTCGGGCAGTCTCAATCTTCAACGGCCGTCGACCCCGAACCATGTCCCTGCAACCGGGTCGCCAGTCGGAGCACATCGCAACACTACGCTTGTTCTCTAAAGGACCCTCACACCAACGACGAAACGGTTGCAAAGTACCCCCTTGCGGTTCGCCTTTGTGTCACCCTCACAAGACAGGGCCAGGATGCTGCATGTCTGGCGGGCCTCAGGGGAGGAGCTATGTGCTGTGCCAGTGGAGGAGCTGACGGACGTGCGTGCCTTGAAGAGGCTCCTTCCAGGGACGCTGGCTGTTTGTGGCTGAGTTCTGTTGCGGGTGTAACACAAGTAGGCGGTTCCGACATACAGTGCCACCAGACCTCCCAGACTCGCGCCCTCAGGCACTGTAGCCAAGGATCTTCGGAAGCATTTGCCTTTCTGGCTCCTTGCCTCCTAGACCCTCAAGAGAAGGGGGGGGGGGCCTTAAGATAAGGGCGGGTGGGGGGGCCGGGTGCCAGGTTGCGGGGGGGGGGGGGGGGGGGGGTTTATGGTTTAGGGTTTTAGTGGGGGGTTGGCTTCTGTGCCGCATCTGACTCAGCTATGTCTGGTAGCTCGTGCGAGTGCGAGAGAGTCGAAGCCCCACAGCCTAGAATTTCGGAAGGCATTTGCATCATCTATGTGGAGTACCACGCTTCAGGCAGAAGCAGCCTGGACGAATACGGGACTACCAAATGTCATAATACAAGCACATACTAATTTGATACCTTAACCATTCCGAAATATAGCAACAAGTAGTGTACTAGTATAATAGCATATCAACATGATAGTAAATAGTGTGCTTTGACCGTTGCTCAGCAGTGCTAGTGCTGCGGCCGTTCGTGTATCGTGTCGATGGGCTTCCGAGTGAGGCAGAGGGCTTGCAAGCTTCTTACACGCCGAGGCTCCTCTGGAATGGTGGGATCTTGGCCGACGACGTTCAGCTGGAGTCGCCCATGGACCTGCAAATCATCCTGCTCCCGTTTGCGAATGTTTCAGAGGACGCTTGGCCTGGGTAGTTCTTGTCTTTTGCCACGGTGCCCTAAACCCGAAACCCTAAACCCTAAACCCTAAACCCTAAACCCTGCAAGCTGTTGATACGTGCACCTTAGGCACAAAGGGTCTGAGATAGTGACCAAAAACAAGGTTTTCAGGAGACGCTTACACTGTGTGGGGCCTCTTCGTAGGTATTCTTAGGGGTACTTGGAAATGATTTATACATTTTTGGGTACTCTAATTCCTAAGAAACAGCAAAAACATTCATTTTTGCTAGGGTTCCAAGTTCAGTACAGTATTCCGTTCTTCTGGGCTTCTTGTCTGGGGATGCTGGGAGGGAAGGATGAACCTGAGCGTGGGCGGAGAGGCCTTTGGACCTCTGATGATATTCGTGGCCCCATGAAACCGCACCTCCTGCCGACATAGTAAGTCTCGGCAAAAACCCTAAACCCTAGACCCTACCCAGACCCTAGACCCCAGAAACCCTAAACCCTAAACCCCACCTCCACGGACCTCCCCTTTTGAGGAAGAGGTCGACGACCTCATCGGTGCAGCAGATGGTGGCAGTGTCGAAGCTGTTGAGTCGGAGCTATTCGTCGATGAATCTACGCAAGATCCCCTTACCAGGGTTTAGGGTTTAGGGTTCTTAAGGGAGGGGGGTTTCCCCAACCTAAACCCTAATCCCGAAACCTTAAACCCCCAAACCCCCAAACCCCAAACCCTAAACCCTAAACCCTAAACCCTAAACCCTAAGCCCTAAACCCTTCAATAGGTACCCTTAAGGGTTAGGTTGGGGGAGAGCACCCTCTAAGACTCGAAGGCTACATCGACCGCAGGATCCCGACTCGATGAGCCTTGACTTTTGAGTTGGGATTTAGGGCTCAGGGGGTTAGGATTTAGGGCTTAGGGCTTAGGGTTTAGGGTTTAGGGTTTAGGGCTTAGGGCTTAGGGTTCAGGGTTCTAGGGCTTAGGGTTTAGGGTTTAGGGCTATAGGGTTCTAGGGTTCTAGGGTTCTAGGGTTCTAGGGTTCTAGGGTTCTAGGGTTCTAGGGTTCTAGGGTTCTAGGGTTCTAGGGTTCTAGGGTTGGGTACTAGGGTTCTAGGAATCTAGGGTTCTAGGGTTCTAGGGTTCTAGGGTTCTAGGGTTTAGGGTTTAGGGTTTAGGGTTTAGGGCGTGCCCTCCATCCTAAGCTTTTGAGCACCGAAAGCAAAAGAAAACCCGCAAGCCCAGTCTGCGCGTTTTACTTGGAGGTTCATGGTACTTGTTGACCAATTACATCTGTACTTCTAACCCACTTATCAGCCCCTTAAGTTCCCTTAGATGGTTAGAAGTACAGTTACAAGTACTGTTCTGATTGGTTAACAAGTACCATGAACCTCCAAGTAGCCCACCTCCTAAGCGAACCCAAGCAGCACGCAGGATTCAGGGCTGAGAGGTTAGGGGCGACTTCTGTTTTGGATTCCGAAGCTTGGGGTGGAGAGTTAAGTAGGGTTTGGGGCTTAGGACTTTTGCGGTTTGCAGGGTTTAGGGTTAAGGTCTAGGGTTTAGCGTCTCTGGGGTTTAGGGTTTAGGGTTTAGGGTTGAAGTCTAGGGTTTAGCATTTAGGGTTTAGGGTTGAGGTTTAGGGTTTAGGGCGCCTGCTTCTGTATCCGCCTCAACACCTGCCGCTGTCCTAGGAACTCCCTCCGTGGATTTTCGGCCCTGGGTAGAGCTGCAGATCTTGGCCATGTGGAGGCCCCTGAATTGGGGTTGGTGGTCTCTGATTCGGGTTTAGGGTTTAGGGTTTAGAGTTTAGGGTTTAGTGTTTAGGGTTTAGGGTATCTAGGGGTCTTTTAAGTGTAAGGGTAACAGATAAAGAGGCCACCGGCCTTGTAGCCCCCTGAAATGTCGGCGAAATTAGTGGGGGGGGGGGGGGGTTGTGCACAGTGGCGTTGAGGGTTCGGGGGCTTCATGAAATTCCCATCCTGGACCCTAAACCCTAAACCCTAAATCCTAAACCTATAGGGGTTCCATTCTAGAGAAAAAACAGAATCCCCAAAAGAACAGAAGCCCTAGTTCCGAGAGCCCTCGCGCACAGTTCTGACAAACTCGGGTCACCCCTCTTATAGGGTTTAGGGTTTAAGGTTTAGGGTTTAGGGTTTAGGGCTTAGGGTCCTTGAGTACCCTATAACCTTCGCCTGCCCCCAGACATGCTCGGAGTCCCCTTTACCGGAACCCCCCGCAAAAGGGAGCCCCGGAATTTCCTAAAAAACAAACAGAAAGGTTTAGGGTCCCGGGTTCATGTCAAAAAAGCAAACAGAAGGGTTTAGGGTCCCTATTCCAACAAAGCAAACAGACAGGGTCAGAAGGGCTTAGGTTTTAGTTTTAGGTGTAAGGGTTTAGGGTTTAGAGAAGGGGGGGGGTGTCGTTATGTTGTACTTCAGGGCTGCCGTATCATTGTCGAAAGTCTGGGTTTAGGGTTTGGCTTCCTGTCACGGTTTAGAAGCCCACATTGTGCTGTATAGGCTGTGTGGGCTCTAGCTTCAGGATGCCAGAGTGAGCTCGCTGAGGGGTTTAGGAGCCAGGACCTACCAATGAAAGGCGCGAATCCAACCGAGCGGACGCGACACGCCACAGACATGTCCAAGAGTTCGGAGTCCCTGCCCTATAACCCTATAACCCTAAAACCCTAAACGCTAAAACCCTAAAACCCTATAACCCTAAACCCTAAAACCCTAAAACCCTTACAACCCTAAAAACCCTAAACCTCAACCCTAAACCCTAAATCCAATCCATTGCTTCTGGGGCAGAAGGGGAATCGGGAAGCGCTGCGCAGGTTGCGCAGCTGCTCCTCGAAGCACGCGCTGACCCAGACCTTCCGAGCATGAACGGTCGCCAACGCTGAAATCACTCGGGTTGGGGTAACCCTACACCCCAAAACCCTACACCCAAACCCTAAACCCTAGACCCTAAACCCTAAACCCTAAACCCTATAAACCCTAAAGCCTACACCCTACACCCTACACCCTAAAACCTAAAGCCTAAACGCTTGTAGCTGAGGGCCCGGGGGTTGATGGATGCAATGATCAGAGTATCAAGGTCCGGTACAGCTTTAGGGTTTAGGGTTTAGGGTTTAGGGTTTAGGGTCTCAAAGAATATTCGCAATGCACGAGGATTATTTTTCACTGATTTAGGTTCGTAGACCAAGGGGAGGGGTTGGGGGGTTGGGGGCGGGCGCAAGGTATGAGGCTTGTTTTTGATTGATTTAGGTTAGATTCGGGGAGGGGTTGGGGGTTGGGGGCGGGGTCAGTTGTGTCTTCTGTCTTCTCAAGCCCCTAAACCCTAAACCCTAAACCCTAAACCCTAAACCCTAAACCCTAAACCCTAAACCCTAAACCCTAAACCCTAAACCCTAAACCCTAAACCCTAACCCTAAATCCATTCACACTCAGCTTTTTGGGACATCCGAGGCTTTGGGCATGTCCTGGCGCCTCTCCAGATAGCCGCGCGCCAAGGCCACGTGGATATCCTGCGCCTGCTGCTCGAGGCGGGTGCGGACAAGGACAGGGTTTAGGGTTTAGGGTTTAGGGTTTAGGGTTTAGGGTTTAGGGTTTAGGGTTCAGGGTTCAGGGTTTAGGGTAACTCTCTGTGCCCCTGCTTGCTGTAACTCATCTTGAAGTGTGACGCAAGCCCCAAAACTTCAGTTATAACTGAACCCCAAAGCCCTGAAAACCCAACACCCTAGACCCTAAATCCCCAGTGACTCACCGTAAGCAGTACCAGCCCAAACCCCAAACCCCAAACCCCAAACCCTAAACCGTAAACCCCAGGGACTGCGGGTTGAAAGGACACACGGCACAGTGATGACCTCACTCCCCTTGCGACAGCCTTGGAGATGCCCGGCGGATAATTGGAGTATAGGGGGTTTAGGGTTTAGGGTTTAGGGTTTAGGGTTTAGGGGTATTTCGGTTTTAGAATGCAGGGGTTTAGGGTTTAGGGGTATTTCGGGGGTGGCGGGGTTTAGGGGTGTTTAGGGTTCAGGGAGTTTTGGGGTGTTTGGGGTTTGGAGGTTCAGGGGTTTAGGGGCATTTAAGGTTTTAGGGTTTAGGGTTTAGGGGTATTTCGGGTTTAGGGTGCAGGGGTTTAGGGGTATTTCAGGTTTCGGGTTTAATTAGGGTGGAGGGGTTTAGGGGTGCTTAAGGTTCGCCAAATTCAAGGATGGGTCACACCGAGAGTGTGAGTGTACTGGTGGCCTCAACCCTAAACCCGAAACCCTGAACCCTAAACCCTAAACCCTAAACCCTAAACCCTAAACCCCTAAACCCTAAACCCTAAATCCTAAACCCTAAACCCTAAACCCTAAACCCTAAACCCTAAACCCCAAACCCCAAACCCTAAACCCTAAACCCTAAACCCTACACCCTAAGGATGGGTCACACCGAGAGCGTGAGTGTGCTGGTGGCCGCTGGCGCCGAGCAGCCGCGCGGGCTCCACACCTCCGGCGACTCCCTGGTTCTTAGTAGGGTTTAGGGTTTAGGGTTTAGGGTTTAGGGTTTAGGGTTTAGGGTTTAGGGTTTGGGATTATATGGGGTACCTGATTCCCTCATTCCCTACTAAGAACCAGCCAGGCGAGTCGAGCATCGAGCCGAAGCCGCTGGCAGTTCGCGCACCGGCCCCTCGTCGGATATCTTTGAAACCTTGAGGTTTAGGGATTGTTTAGGGATTAGGGTTTAGGGTTTAGCGTTTAGGGTTTAGGGTTTAGGGTTTAGGGTTTAGGGTGCACAGGCGCTTCTTCTATCTTGAAACCTTGGGATGCTCGCCCTTATACCCAAAGTCCTTAAGAGGGATTAAGGACTGTTGGGGGAACCTCCGAGTTGAAAGCTTCAGTTTACGGGTTAGGGTTTAGGGTTTAGGGTTTAGGGTTTAGTGTCTAGCAAGTTCAATACTGTGGCAGGTCGGGCTGCTGGGGCTCGTGGTTCCCTTGTCTGAAGGTGGGGACCATTTATGCCTGTAGCCTGCACAAAAGCGGCATACCCTTTTGGGTATACCATTAAACGAAATCAGGGGGTGTGAAGAAATCATCATCTTCTCCTTATGACCGGTTAAGGGGTATTAGTATGGACAAGGCCATGAACATGATTTTGTGAAGTCTCGTTCACAAGGCATCTCGACTCAGGTACTGGACACACCTGCGAGGGGGTCAGCAAGCAGCAGATCCGCGCTGCTTCAGCTGCCCTCCTGGGCAAGCTGGCTTTGGCAATGGGGTTCCTGCTGGGAGTCTGGCGTGGGCTCCTCCGAGAGCGTGCATGCGGTCCGCGAGTGACGGGCAGCCTCTTGCTCTCTACCCTAAGCCCAGGCCCACAGTGTAAGCCTCAAATAGCCTCAGAACTGGCTGCTAAACCCTAAACCCTAAACCCTAAGCCCTAAACCCTAAACCCTAAGCCCTAAGCCCTAAACCCTAAACCCTAAACCCTAAACCCTAAACCCTAAGCCCTAAACCCTAAACCCTAAACCCTAAACCCTAAACCCTAAACCCTAAACCCTAAACCCTAAACCCTAAACCCTAAACCCTAAACCCTAAACCCTAAACCCTAAACCCTAAACCAAACCCTAAACCCCCAAAAATTTTCAATGCAGCTCCACCTCAGCTGCAGACACCTTTTCTGGCCCGCTCGAGCTGCGAAGCGCAGAGAATTGAGGGCTGCCCCTGAAACAAAAGCAAGAGCTCCTGGGTTGACGCTTGGGTTCGATTTAGGGTTTAGGGTTTAGGATTTAGGGTTTAGGGTTTAGGGTTTAGGGCTCAGGGTTTAGGGTTGAGGGTTTAGGGTTTATAGGGTTTAGGGCTTGAGCATTTGGTGAGCTTGTCAGAGTGCTTGGGTTTAATGCCTCGGATCAGCATGGAGTATCCTGTCATTGAGCTGACTGTACCTTTTTTTTGCGGCTCCTGGGACTTCGGCTGCAGGTGTGCGCAGAAGGCGTTGAAGTACTTTCGTGAGGGTAGGGGCTTGGGATTTAGGAGTCTGTAGCTGGCGAGACTTGAGCCCACAGTGGGAAAAGGATTTACAGTATCACCAGGTCTCCCAGAGCGAAGAAATCACCTCGGAAGCGCGGTGTCAAAGGCAAGGGGAGGGGTTGGGGTAGGAGGGTTTGGGGTTTAGGGGTTTGGGGACTTGGGAGGGATCCTTTGAGGGACTAGAGGAGGACCCTATAAGGGTGAAAATAGGGTATTTTGGGGCTACTTAAGTATAGAGGGGCTCCATAAGGCAGATGTAGGGGAATAAGATTAAGGGTCCCTTCTAGAGATCCCTCCTTATGCCCCTTAGATCTTGATGCAGTGATTGTTGAGGGAAGATATCGCCGCTTGCAGGAGGGTTTCAGTTTGCTTTTCGTCTTTGGTTGCAACGAGTCCCATTCAGTAGCGAAGTCCGCCTTGCAATGTTCTGGATGCCACTGAACCGATTCCAAGACCCAGGATATCCCCCCATCAACCCTAGAAGCCCCTCAACCCAGTATACCCTAAACCCTAGCCCTAAACCCTGAACCCTAAACCCTAAAGCCTCAAGGGTCTGCTAGGCGGGTGGCAAATAAACCCTAAACCCTGAACCTAAACCCTAACCCTAAACCCTAAACCCTAAACCCTAAACCCTAACCCAAGCCTTGTGAGATTTCCGGGCCTTCCTGGAGCGCAGCTTCGGTGGCCCCGGCGGGGCTGGCCGGGCCTGGCGCACGGCACTGGACGTCAAGGCTCCGAATTGCAACAGGGGGTTTAGGGTTTAGGGTTTAGGGTTTGGGGTTTAGGGTTTGGGGTTTAGGTTTAGGGTTCTGGGGTTTAGGGTGTCGTGTTCAGGGTTTAGGGTTTAGGGTTTAGGGTTTAGGGTTTAGGGTTTAGGCGTTAGGGTTTAGGGTTTAGGTGGAGAAAGAACTGGGAAGCTTGGATGTGCCTATGCCCGCGGTGAACTGCGCCAATTCTTGCGAATGCGTGAGACGAAGCCCTCATCTTGCACGCAGCCACGAACACTGTCCTAACCAGACGTCTGCAACACGATTGTTGCCTTAACCCCTAACCCCTAAACCCTAAACCCTAAACCCTAAAACCTTTCAGGGCTTCTTGGGTTGCAAGTGTCAGTGTGGTTTGGGTTTGGCCGTCAGACAGGTGGCGAAGAAGATCCAATGTCCAATTCCGTTCGGCATTCAGAAACACCCTCGACCACACCAAACCACCCTAAGCCTACCAAACCCCGAAACCCTAAAAGTTTTCGTTTAATCCCCAAATCCCAAACCTAGCCTGTCGAAACCCCTAACCCTAAACCCTAAACCTAAACCCCAAGACCCAAAGACCTAAACCCTAACCAAACCCAAGCATCCAAATGCCGTGGACCTGGGCCAGGGCGTTGGTGCCGTGAGCGTAGGTGATTTCGGCAGTGGCTGCCGGGCCGTTGGCCGGAACCCCGGCCAGGTGGGTTGCGAGTTTAGGCAGAAGGGTTTAGGATTTTGGTTGTAGAGTTTAGGCAGAAGGGTTCAGGGTGGAGTTCAAAAAAAGGGAGTCCTACAACCAGAATCGGACCTAGAGTCTAGAAGTTGAGCAGCTTGAAAACCAAGTCAAAGCTGCCCAAGGCTCGGCGATGCCTTCTGTCTTCCGCCTTTCAGTTCAAGATGTCAGGATGTAGGGTTTATAGCCAAAGCCGCAGCTTGCAAGCGTTGGATGGGCTCATCTTCTCCGGTGTGGGTTTAGGGCTTAGGGTTTGGGGTTTAAGGCTTAGGGTTAGGGTTTAGGGTTCAGGGTTGCCTGCCTTTGTGGCCTCGGCATCAGAGAAAGATGAAGATGCCGGTCAGCTCTACTCGCAGAGTTCTTGTAGAACGCATCAGCTGCCTCACGAGCTTCTGTGCATGGGGTCTCTCGGATAGATGCCAGACCCCTGCAAACTTCCCAAACCCCGAGGCTGGAAGCACGACCATGTGGAGATGTGGAAGCTCCTGAAAGTCGCAGGCGACAAGAAGATTCGGTGGTTGGGAGGGAGGAGGGGGAGGGGGGGGGATACAGAGTCTAGCAAACTTAAGGGATCTTCTGGGCCCCTTAGGGTTTGTGTTGTTGTTCCTTAAGTGTATCCGGGTCGGGTGTCCTTCTGGCAGGAATGGTGTCGAAAGCGGCCGGGACAAGTTGAGAGCAACAACTTGACCCTGTCTCTTGAACCCTAAGCCCTGAACCCTAAACCCTAAACCCTAAACCCATAAGCGAAATCCGGATTGAGATGCTGTGGGCCGGCTTCATTAGGATCTGGGCTCATGGTCGTTTCCTTGCCTGCGTTTTGCTGCCAGACTGTAAACTCTGAGCGCGGATGCTGCTGCAGTAGCTGGAGAAGTCTTTAGGCTTTGCCATAGATGTGTCTCGGGCGTCGCTCCGACTGACTTGTTGGGCGAGCCCGTTCCGTATGGGCGAATGTTTTCAGGACCTCCGTCATTGAAAGGGCAGTCTTGTAATTCTTGTACAAATCTCCACCGGCCAATGGTAACTGCCGATGGCTTTCTGCTCACATGGTAGTGATTTCCTGCTTTTTTGTGCAACGGACAAGTCCTAAAGTCTCCCCCACAAAAAGCTCGTAAGTCACGAACCCTAAACCCTAAACCCTAAACCCTAAACCCTAAACCCTAAACCCTAAACCCTAAACCCTGAACCCTATCAGGTTCTTGACCCGAGCCCAAGACATGGAACCCATATGCCTGTGACCCTCGTCAGCCTGAAGATCTGGAAATCCTGACCCGCTGCCCGCGTCGAACTTGCTGAAGAACTTTCCGAAATTTAGGGTTTAGGGGTTTAGGGTTTGGGGTTTAGGGTTTGGGGTTTAGGGTTTAGGGTTTAGGGTTTAGGGCTCCCAAAGTCCGAGAGGTGCTCGGGTCTAGGGCGTCTGGATTCGAGATTCTTCTGGCGTCCTAGGCCCTAGCCCTAAACCCTAAACCCTAAACCCTAAACCCTAAACCCTAAACCCTAAACCCTAAACCCTAAACCCTAAACCCTAAACCCTAAACCCTAAACCCTAAACCCTAAACCCTACAGAAAGGGTTTTTCGCGCCCAATCAACCTCGGAATCCTGGCTTTGAGGCGGAGGCGTCGTCTGCCTCAGGGCCCTGGATCCAACCACGGCCAAGGCTCTGTGCAGAATTCCGGGGGTTTAGGGTTTGGGGGTTAGGGTTTAGGGTCTAGAGGGGTTTAGGGTTTAGGGTTTAGGGCTTAGGGTTTAGGGTTTAGGGTCTAGGGTCTAGGGTTTAGGGTCTAGAGGGTCACTGTTGTAGCATTCATAGTAATTAGGAGGTTCCAGGCTTAGAAAAAAAACCACCCGCCCAAAGAATCCCATAACATTAAAAAAGGAAAAGGCTTTCATCCTACCGAGCCCCCCGAACGAACAATGGGGTCAGATTGACCAAAAAGTCACCAACACTGGTCCAGATTGAAACTCACGAACATTGGGGTCAGATTAGCCGAAAAGTCACGAACAATGGGGGGCAATTGACCGAAAAGTCACCAACAATGGGGTCAGATTGGCCGAAAAGTCACGAACATTGGGTCAGATTGGCCGAAAAGTCACGAACATTGGGGTCAGATTAGCCAAAAAGTCACGAACATTGGGGTCAGATTGGCCGAAAAGTCACGAACATTGGGGGGCAGATTGGCCGAACAGTCCCGAAGGTTTAACTATATAAATATGTACATATATATATATATGCATATATATGGTTCCACCCCCCCCACCCCCCCCACCCCCCCCCCCCCCCCCACCCCCCCCACTCCCCCCACCCACCCCCCCCCCACCCTAAGCCCCTAAACCCTAAACGACGCTGCCCCATATATATATATATGAATACAGATATATATATATATATATATATGTGATGGAGAGGGTTTCGGGTTTAGGGTTTAGGGTTTAGGGTTTATTGTGTCTGACATTAGCCCCCTCCCCCCGCAGAGCACAGTGACAACTTAAGGGGGGGCAGTGAGGGGGCATCTTCCTCAAGGGGACCCTATACAGAACAGCACTTTTTTTTTTGAAGGGGGGGGGGTATCTTGGAAGGTTCATGGGTACTTATAGGGCTATAAGTGCCTGAATAAAGTCTTAACCATACTTTGCCTACTTACAACCCTACTTATAAGTGAAGAGGCTCCCTTAGCTTCTCATCTTTCTGGGCTCGATGCGCTTGTAGCCAGAGAAAGGCCCTACACCCTAAACCCTAAACCCTAAACCCTAAACCCTAAACCCTAAACCCTAAACCCTAAAGGCGCTGGATGACTTCAAGGACGAAGCCATCATGAGGCCTGGTGTTGCTTGCCGTGTTGTTCTTGTTTGGTAGCCCAGTGGTTCCCTTTCCTTGTTCCATGTCTTTTTATGATTCAAGGTTCCCTCTTAAAGTAACCTAAACCCTAAACCCTAAACCCTAAACCCTAAACCCTAAGCCCTAAACCCTAAACCCTAAACCCTGCGGTAGCCTTATTACAAGATAGTTACTGGGCTACCAGGCTCGGCCTTGCTTTCCAAATTCTTCAGATTCTGGGCTCTTAACATCTGCAGGCGGACTTTGGGTGGCGAACTGTGAGGTTTAGGGTTTAGGGTTTGGGGGTTAGGGTTCAGGGTTTGGGGTTTAGGGTTTGGGGTTTAGGGTTTAGGGTTTAGGGTTTAGCGAGGGATGCATATCAAGGCAGGGTGCCGTAAGAAGTTGTGTCAGGCAGCCGGAACCGGAAGCCGTTGTCTTCTCTGTGCTGCTTTCCTGTAACTTTAGATCCTTAGTTTTTTGGGGTTTATTGGGTTTCTGAGTGTGGCAGCTAAACATTAAATTTATAGCTACCCTGCTAAGTGCAGCCAAGTCTTGAGGACTTCTGAGGCAACGGTTTCGAACCACCGTGCCGTGATCAAGCTTCTAATGTTCCAGGATTGGCTTGCTTGCATGTGCGCGCGGGGGGAAATGCATGTCTTGGTTTGTGGCGGCTTATGCTGCGACAGCTTTTGTTTACAGGTTTCTTGCGTTGTCCCATCAGAGTGTCCCTGGCTCGCCCCATGATTGATCCGGGCGAACCCGAAACCCTAAACCCTAAACCCGAAACCCTAAACCCTAAACCCTAAACCCTAAACCCTAGGGGTTCGGTCTGAGCACTCCCTTCCCATGTTCCACCCAGCGCCGCCTTGATCCGAGCTGTCGGACCGAGCGGGGCAGGGCTTTTTGAACTCTAAACCCTAAACCCTAAACCCTAAACCCTAAATCCTAAACCCTAAACCCTAAACCCTAAACCCTAAACCCTAAACCCTAAACCCTAAACCCTAAACCCCACCCAAGTCTCAGAACCCGATCTTCTCAGAAGATTCGTCCAGGTCACGAAGCGTGCTGGACTTTTGGCATGAGGACTTAGCCACAGAAGTTCAACCGAACGCAGGGTTTAGGGTTTAGGGTTTAGTTTAGGGAAAAGGGTCTAGGGTACAAAGAGGGTGTAGGGTTCAGGGTTCAGGGTTGCGGCTGTTTCTGGCAACACCCACAGAAGCGCGGATGCAGAACAAAGGGTTCTGGGTTGAGGGGGTAGGCGGGCGGGCAAAGAAAGCCAAAGCCCCGAACCCTGAACCCTAAACCCAAACCTCTAAAGACCCGAAGTCCCGAAGTCCTACAGCAGGAGCCCTGCTTGAAGCTTCATCTTACAAGTAGGGTTATCAGTCCCCAAAATAAAGGTTATAGCCATAGTTCCCCTAAACCCTAAACCCTAAACCCTAAACCCTAAACCCTAAACCCTAAACCCTAAACCCTCTCATAAGTACTTATCAACCTCCCAGTGTGGACACCCAGGTTGCACGCAGTGCTACATGGGTGGTTGTCAAGATTATGGCCCCTTTTTGGATCCCGATGATATTACGGCAGCTACTATTTAAGGTACCCCTTTAAAGGGATCATGTTTTGAGTATTACGGCACCTACTATGTTGGGGTACCCCAACAGGGATGATATGTTTGACAGCCACCCACATGTACTTTTGCATGTTATGTTCTTGCCTGCTTAGGTATGTAGCCTTTGGAACCAGCGAGCGCGACAATACGATGACTCTTATCAGTGAGCGAGAACACCGATAGCATTAGAGCTCAAGCTGTTTCACAGGTCGTTGCCTTTGCTGCCATGTTTTTGATCATTGTCGCGACACAAAGTCGCAGAAGTGAGCCTAGACCTGGGCCATGGGTTCAGGTGGCTCCTCCAGTGGAGCTTGCCACCGCCGCTGAACTCCAAAAGGGTTGCTGCCGACTTGAAGCCAGAGGACCTTGACGAAGTGAAGTTGGCTTTGGACCAGGCGCGACCTCCAAAGAATAGCCGGCGCAGAAGGAAGTGTGGTGGCAAGAAGTTCCTTAGTAGTAGAGTAGGCAACCTTTAACCTTTTTAGGGTAAGAGAATCCCCCCCCCTCAATACAAATCAATTGAGACGGGGAGGGGAGGGGGGGGAATTAATTCAAGGTCAACATTAGGCCCCTGGACACTTATACTCCCAAAGGTTAACCTTTAGTTCCCCTAGCTGCTGGACAACTAAGGTTCGCCTCCTTCGGCATGCGGACGGACTTGCCCGAAGAGCCGGTGGTGACTGAGAAGTTCGAGCCCAATCAGACGATGGATCTGCCCCAAAAGGTGGACCTTCGCAAATACATGACCCCGGTGGAAGATCAATCAAACTCCAACAGTTGCTGTGCCAATGCTGTGGCAGGGGCATATGAGTACATGAATCGCAAACATGCCGAGGCAACAGGATGTGAACCCGGCGATGTGTCTCGGCTTTTCATCTATTATGTTGGCCGGAAGAAAGATATGGTTGATGAGGCAAAACTGTGGGGAGGCACGAATCCCAAAGCCGCGCGCAAAGACGAAGGTATGGGCTTAGGGGCTGCCATCAGTGCCATTCAGATGACAGGCGCTTGCTTGGCAAATTCCTGGCCTTGTGAGCTGGACAAGTTAGTGTTAGACCATCTGATGAATGCTTCACAGAGGCTCAGAAGTACAAAGTTGCGGAGGCCAAAAGGGTGCCACTGGATCTTGTCGCTCTGCGTCGGCGCTTGGCTCAGGGCCATCCCATGATTTTCGGCCTCATGCTCACGGACAAATTCTTTCGTCCACCAAGATGCGGCGTCATTTCAACACCCGGCAAAGATGACAAGAGAGCCGCTGAACATGGTTTGCATTCAATGCTGGTTTAGGGTTTAGGGTTTAGGGTTTCTGGTGGGCTATAATGACCGCCGGCGGATCTTCATCGTGAGAAACAGTTAGGGGGGAACGGTGGGGAGACGGTGGTTACGGCTATGTGAGCTATGACTATCTGGCAAGCTCGCGCTGCAATCTTTGCCAACAATATATCATTACTGGACTCACGGAAGTAGACTCCAGTCCCTGATGATGGTGAGGGCTTCGACATCCAAGACGATTCTGATGCTTACTTCTCCAAAAGCTGAACTTTATAATTTTTTTGGGTTTCCTTGTTTACTAGGAATAATAAAGTTTAACCTTTTTTCCTTTAGTTATTGGAGAAGTAAGGATGAGGTGGAGGTAGAATCAGATGAGGAACCTGAAGGATGCAGAAGATGACTCTGACATCTCCCAATATGTGGTGGGAGACCAACTTACTTGTTGAGCAGATCTTCAGCAGCCAAGGGGCAGCATTGGCACATCCGAGTTTCGCATGTGCCTGACAGTCTTCAACCGAACTGGTGGTTTCCAAATCTTTGACGACAAGGCTGCATACTTCTGGGTGGAGGATGATTCTCAGCATCCGGGCAGAAGTCAGTGGACACGGGAGGACTTCGATGAAGTCGTGAAAAAGTTTCACCTGTAAAGTGACCCAGAAATACCTATGTTTCAGTCAGTGGAATTCACTGAGCACATAGTTGCGAAGGTCGCGTTTCACTCTTTTTAGAGTGGGTGCTCACTGTAAGGTGCTTCCACGCCCAGTACCCAGCGCCGCTGGAGACAAACAACGGTGGTGAATTTTCTCATTCTGCACCATTTGTTGAGGATGAAATGGTCGCAATCTCATACAAGTTCTTGCAATTGTCATGTCCATTGAGTGCTGATGCTGAAAGCTTGCAAGTTTGCACCGCTTTGGACGCACGCAATGTGGCGGACACAGACCTTTCCAAGAAACCCTAAACTCTAACCCTAAACCCTAAACCCTAAACCGGGGGAGGACCTGGACCCTGGTGGTGTGGGCGCAGTGAGCCGCACGGAGTCCACTCCCCAGTGGTTCGGTCTCCCCTAAGTCGGGTCTGGCGCCGGGTCTAGGGTTTAGGGTTTGGGGGCTTAGGGTTTAGGGTTTAGGGTTTAGGGTTTAGGGTTTAGGGTGAGAGTTGCGGCTTGGGTTGGGTGTTGGGGACGCAGCCCCTAGCTGGGTTTCTGTCTTCCTTCACCCTGTTAGACTAATTCACCTTCACCTTCCATTGCTTTGTTTAGTTCGGCGCATTTAAGTTTACCTTAAACCTTGAACCCTGAACCCTAAACCCTAAGCCCTAAACCCTAAACCCGAAACCCTAAACCCTAAACCCTAAACCTCCCTCTCTCAACTGGGCGATCGACAGTCTACCTTGCATCCCAGCAGCTTTTCAGGCGCACCGCCCTGAGCTCAAAGACCACTTCCAGAGCGCTTTAGGGTTTAGGGTTTAGGGTTTAGGGTTTAGGGCTTAGGGTTTAGGGTTTAGCATGCCAAGACCACACCTCCAAGATCACACCAGGGTCGCAACAGGAGACTTTCCTGCTCTCGGGCACGCAGAAACACCGGGAAAGTCACGGACATCGGGGGCACATGGGGGGGAGCCGTGGGGAGGACCTACATCGGACCTGTCATCCAAACCCTAAACCCCAAACCCCAAACCCCAAACCCCAAACCCCAAACGCTGTTGCTGGGGGAAGCAACCTCAAGCACCCGCCCCATCGCGTGGCGATGATCCATTGCACGCACCTAAATCTGAAAAAATACCCGAAATAGCATGTGCAAAGGGTTTAGGGTTTAGGGTTTAGGGTTTAGGGTTTAGGGTTTAGGGTTTAGGGTTTAGGGTTTGGGGAGAAAACATAAAGCCCGGCGCCGATGTGAGGTTCCTAAAGGATGCCAGCCAAGCCCTGGGTCTACCTGGCTCCATTTGTGCACTTGGGCGTTGTGGGCCTGGCTTAGGGTTTAGGGTTTAGGGTTTAGGGTTTAGGGTTTAGGGTTTAGCGTTGCCGGTTGCAGAGTTTACGGCGCGAATGTCATCCCCCATGTGGCTCACTCCTGAGATCCCTTAAAGGGTATTTGTGCGGCCCACATTCCTCGTTCCCTACTAAGAACCAGGGGGATGTGCAGCAGGGCTGCTATAGACAACATAATAATATGTAAGGAAGAAGTCGGAAGTCCGTGCGCGTGCATTTTCTGGTTGGGAGGGTTTTTGCAGCTCTCGTTGACAGCTATCGCTGATGACTTGTGCAAACAACAGGCCATGCTCATGCTTCAGGCAATGCGAACTTCTAGGGTAGACCGTAGCCCCTAAACGGCCCTAAACCCTGAGCTTGGGGTTTAGGGTTTGGGGTTTAGGGTTTAGGGACCCCAAACCCTAAACCCTAAACCCTGAACCCTAAACACCTGCTTTGAGCCAGGACTTCCAAGAGATACGTTGATTCGAGTCTTCAATGTCCTGGATACCACGGCGACGGGGTGGGTGCGGAGACCTGGAAGGCTTCAGGAAGTTACGGAGAGAATACTAATGATTTGAAAAAGAATAACACGAATAGGAACATTTATTGTAGCACTAATCGCTCATAAGCATTCTTTACTAGAGCCCCGCCCCCCACCCCGCCCCCCCCCCACCCCGCCCCCCCCCCCACCCCCCCCCCCCCCCCCCCCCCCCCCCCCCCCCCCCAATATGAAGACAACCCACCACACCACACAGCAGCGCGTGATTACTGAATAACCCTGAACCCTAAACCCTTAACCCCATGCTATAGGGCCACAAGATCAGCTTTTGGGGGTTTACATGTAGATGTAGGGGCTCATGGAGAAGCCATGAAGTTTCGGGTCGTGGCGACTTGGAGCTTGTGTGGAAGGTCATCCGATTGCCCAAGCGAAAAAACGGCACAGCATTTGAAGCAAAGATCAAGAAGCCCCGCAAAACCCAGAAGCCCTGTTGTCTTTGCACGACTTGCGCTGCAGGGGGCCCCTATCGTGACACGTGCATGGTACTGTGTGCTGTTCTGCAATTCCGGTCTCGCTGCCCGCTGCGACTACAGGTAAACCCTAAACCCTAAACCCTAAACCCTGAACCCTAAACCCCTCAACTTGACTCTGAATCCGAGCCCCAATCCGGCGAAGAGCCTTTAACCCCCCCAGGTCTCTCTGAGCGAGTTCGGCTATCTCGAGGCTGGGTGTTAGGGTGTTAGGGTGTAGGGTGTAGGGTGTAGGGTTTAGGGTGCAGGGTGTAGGGTGTTAGGGTGTTAGGGTGTTAGGGTGTAGGGTGTAGGGTGTAGGGTGTGGGGTGTAGGGTGTAGGGTGTTAGGGTGTTAGGGTGTTAGGGTTTAGGGTGTTAGGGTTTAGGCAATCCAGAAGGTTGCTTCCTTTGCCCTCTTTTTGCGTGATGGCCTCAGTCGTGATGATCCTATAGCGGGCTAGACTTGACTCCACTGGGACGAGGGTTTACCCTAAAGCCCAAACCCTAAACCCCAAAGCCCAAACCCCAAACCCTAAACCCTAAACCCTGAGCCCTAAACCCTAAGCTTGGTTGGGAACCTCCAGACTCTGTCTGCCCCAGGCCTTCGAAACGAAGCTGGCAGAGGCCTTGGCCGAGGAGAAGACCAAGGATGGCCAGAAGGCCCCACCCCCAGTGAGGTAGGGTTTAGGGTTTAGGGTTTAGGGTTTAGGGTTTGAGTTTAGGGTTTAGGGTTTAGGGTTTAGGGTTTAGGGTTTAGGGTTTAGGGTTTAGGGTTTAGGGTTTAGGGTTTAGGGTTTAGGGTTTAGGGTTTGCTGTCATAAGGCGTAGATGCTGTGAAGGTTAGGATGCAGCAGAGGCTCGAATGCCTCATCAGGTGCGAAGAGCAGCTCTGGCCCGATTGTGGAGGGCCGTCCAATACTTTTCTCCCACCCCACGCCGTCCGAGGCGGCAAAACCACCCAAACCTATTCCTTTAAAACAAATCTTTTAGGGTTTAGGCCTAAACTCATGACTATCGCTTACTTTTAAAACATCTTTCTGTTACCCATGCCCACTTTCAGCGAAAGGAAAAGTTTGAGGCCATGTCCCGGCTCGTTTGTAGCACGGAGGGGGGTCAGGCGGGGGGGGGTCAGGGGGGCCGGGGAGGATAGGGGTCAGGGTGGGCCAGGGGACTCCGGGTTTGGGGGGGGGCGGCCTCAGCCTGGAGTTTAGGGCCCAGGGAGTTTTATACTTGTTACATCCGTAGGTTATTACATCATTATGCCTTTATAATGTTTTTTTTGATATCTCTGATCCTTGAAGCCGAGCTGGCTTGGCTCGGAAGGCCCGCGGCCTTCCACTCCACGGCTCGAAGTCTGCACCAGAGCTGGCCAGTCCGGAAGCCCCAGTTTAGGGCTTAGGGTTTAGGGTTTTAGGGTTTTAGGGTTTGAGGGTTTTAGGGTTTTTAGGGTTTTTAGGGTTTTTAGGGTTTTAGGGCTTTAGGGTTTTAGGGTTTTAGGGTTTTAGGGTTTTAGGGTTTTAGGGTTTTAGGGTTTGAGGGTTTTAGGGCTTTAGGGTTTTAGGGTTTTAGGGTTTTAGGGTTTTAGGGTTTTAGGGTTTTAGGGTTTTAGGGTTTTAGGGTTTTAGGGTTTTAGGCACCAACAGGAAGGGATTGGAATAGGGGGTACTACAATCCCCATTAAGGACTGTTAGAATGAGGCGGGACATCCCAGGGTTAGGGGTATAGGGCATAGGGAGAAGGAATTTGGATCAAGCAAAATGTTTTGACAGAAAAAGATAACCCTTTTTGTTTGCCCTGCAGCACCCTGAGCCCGAAAAAAACCCTACAACAGGAGGTAAAAGCCGTGGAACTAGTCTGGCAGTTATTTTGTCTGCGGAAACGCGAGAACACGTTTCTGAGGGGCGGATGCCTGTGACAGGGGGGCTCTTTGACTCTACGAGGTTTAGTGTTTAGGGTTTAGGGCTCAGGGTGACGGTTTGGGGTTGGGATCGAACAGGCTCTCATTCCGAAACTATCTCCCCAAGGTTTTGCTCCACCTTGGGCACTGTCTGTTTTTGTTGCTTTCCTACAGTCGGCCCGGTAGTCAGATGGCAGCAAAAAGGCCAAAAAGCCCTGGCCCTAAACCCTATAACTTGGGATGCTCCCCCCTTATACTACCAGTCCTTAATAGTGATCATACTAGGGGGTCCTATATATCCCTATTCAGGACTCTTAGTATAAGGGGGAAGCTCCCAACCTAGAAATTCCAGATATCCCTATTCAGGACTGTTAGTATAAGGGGGGAACATCCCAACCTAGAAATTCCCATATATCCCTACTCAGGACTCTTAGTATAAGGGGGCAGATCCCAACCTTTAACCTCAGAATCCCGGCAGTGTGTACCGAGGCCCCTCCCGGACAGTAAAGCTCCACATTCCGCCCGGAGTGCCGCCCTTGATTGGAAGAGGGGTTTAGGGCTTTACGGTTGGTTGCAGTCTCGCAGGCCTGGATGCCAAAAAAAGCGAGTACCTTGCAAGAAGGGTTATCAACAGGGGGGCTCATAGCGTCTCAAGGCTACATCCATACAAACAAAGGGGTCTCACGGGCATGCGTGAGGTCAGTGTAGGCATGTTTGCTGCGTTTAGAGGCCTTACGCCCTCGAAGAAGCTCTGGGCATCGTTCGTACCTTCGATATTTTACTCTGAAGAGGATCTGAGGGGAATACTGGATGCTTAGTTGGGCGTTGAAAAAAGAGGCAGCAGCAGTACATCAGTAAGTTCCACAGCAGGTCGGGGCAGCTTGACAACCCCAGGAAGCCTAAACCCAAAATCCTAATTAAACCCTAAACCCTTAACCTGTTCAAGGAAGGCTCCCTCAACCCGTCTCAGCCAAGCGAAGTGTCAGCTCTCAGACCCTCAACCCTCTAAGTGCTAAACCCTACAAACCCTAAACTCTCAACTTTAGAGGTTTCAGAAACGCCAAAGCTGCTGGCCTCTCAAGCCTGAGACCCTAATGTTTTGTTAAGGTTTGGGTTTAGGGTTTAGGGTCTAGGGTCTAGGGTTTAGGGAGGCCTCAAAAGGTGAGCCCGCAAAATCGGAGGCATACGGAGGTTGCAGATGCTGTGTAGATAGGGTTTAGGGTTTGGGGTTTAGGGCGTTTAGAAGTTTAGGGCGTTCAGGGTTTAAGGATCAGGGTGTGTCGTAGCGTAGGTCCCTGCCCAGTGGTTCGTCCCGCTGTGTGAAGCCCAACAAACACCAAAGCCCCCCCCCCCCCCCAAAAAAAAAAAAAAAATCGGGACAATCCATGGAGACGCTGTTGCGTTCCAAGCGCACAGGTTCTTGGCGATTTCAGGCTGCCCTGGCAGGCAAGCCGGCCGGGCCTTAATACTTAGAATAGGGTTGTTGGGGGTCATGATAGTATGATTAAAAGGGACAGAGGGAAATACCATTAAATTAGTAATTCTTCCGACCCCTATATTATAAGACTCTGTTCTCCGCGGCACATCTTTGAGCTGCAAATTGGGTTTTGTGTTTAGGGCTTCCTTGCGCCAGCTGAAGGTCAGGCCCTCTACTGTATCCCCCTTGGGATTTTTTTAAAATTGTTTAAATAAAACCCAAGAGGATATCAAGAATATGATTGTTATTAAGGTTCTAATGGGAGTATAGTCTACAGGCACCAGGCTAGCCATTTGCACAGTGTCAGCGCTCATTCAAATAATGAGTGCTTGGAGCATCCCAAAATTCTCCACAGGGGCCCCACACCACCTAAAACCCCAAACCCCAAGACCCTGTGCCTGCCAGCATAACGCACATTCTCCTCTGCAAGCTCTTCTTAAAACTCCACAATGGCTCCACGTAGTTCCCAAGATAGGGGGCCCGAAATACCCCCGAAATACTCGAATCCTGATTATAGGAATCCCAAACAAGGGCCCCTCCCCCCCCCTCCCAAGTATAACAACTTATAGGCATCCCAAACAAAGGGCTCCCTCCCCCCCGCTTCTTTTCGCATGTCCTAAACCCTAAACCCTAAACCCAAAACCCTAAACCCTCAGAAGCCTCGGAAGTGTTCCCGGGCGTAAAAGGCGCGCGGCAGATCTGAGCTGGGCCCCGCCGAGATTGCCACTTGGGTCGCTGTTTCGGGTTCTAGGGTTTAGGGTTTAGGGTTTAGGGTTTAGGGTTTAGGGTTTAGGGTTCTGGGAAGAGGCCCTGGGGATATTATGCCCTTATTGGGTTTAAGAGGATTATATTGGTTCTACTTCTAAGAGCCGTCCTAGGGTTTTGTGTTCTTTTTTAAAAAAGAACTCTACCTTTTACCTTGCTTGTGAAGCCGATGCTGGTTGCCTCAAGTGTGGCTGCAGCAGTAGTTGCAGCACAGTCCCGTCTGTGGAACACTGTCCCTGCTGCAATTTTGCAAACCACGACGCGTCATCCTGTTGGGCGACGCACACACAGAACAAACAAGCAAAAAAGCGCCGACGTGTAACTGAAGCCCTTCTTGAATTAGCGCCACCATAGTGCAGGAATCTTCTGGATATCAGCAGAATCCGGTCCGGCCATATGGAAGCCGAATGAAACTGGCTGGGTTCTGTCACTCCATGTTTTGGACTTTCGAACCTGAAAAAACCTTCCCTGGATGTTGCTACCTGATTTTTCGGGGCCGGAAGGTTTAAAGTAGGGCTTGAAAGCTTTCCTGCCCCTGCCCCCCTTTTTCCTCTTTGGTGCTTTACTGTAACTTTAGATCCTTAGCCTTTTGGGGTTTATTGGGTTTCTTAATATGGCAGCTAATCAATATTAATATTATAGCTGTGCAACTGAGACGTCTTTGGGGTCATTGCTGCTGCCAAGAGCTCGAAGCCATCATCTCCATTGCGGGAGACCCTTGCGATATCACACTTGGGCGTGCTTTCTGAAAGGGCACGCGACTTTCGATTAGAACACTGTAGCAGAACATGGCCGATCTGATGCTTCGTGCTTGAACAGATAGCCACGTACCCGGAGACTCTATCCTGTGCAATGTTGCACTGTCTTTAGTATGGCCCCCCCCCCACCCCCCCCAAACAAATTTGGACCCTCTATAAACGCGTGGCGCGGCGACCCCCCCGAACAAATTTGGGGGGGGGGGGGGGACCGCCGTCAGGGCCTCAAGCCTTTAGGACCTCAAGGCCTGAAGCTTTCCGGCCTTTAAGATTCCTGGAGCCCAAGGCCCTCAGGGCCTCAAGCCTGCGAGCCCTAAACGCAAACCCTTAAAACAATCATCCGAACAAAAACTTGGTATTATAGAGGGACAAATTGACTAAAGACAGCCTGACCGGCCCGTGGGCTACCTGTCACAAAATTTGTTTGGGGCCTCGTTTCGTATTGAATTTCCATAAAGCTTTACTATGGAACTGGCCGGGCTTAGATTTCTGGATTCTCCGCACTCTGGCTCTTTAAGATTCCTGGAGCGCAAGACCCTCAGGGCCTCAAGCCTTACTGCTTGAGCCATTAACTCCGGAAAAAACTTGTGATAATAGCGGATACCCTGAACAAACTCGGTTCGCAGAATAACTTGTGATTATAGACCCTCCTTATACTAAAGTCAGTGCAACATTAGTACCATTGTGGAATTATGTACCCAAAGCCCCATTTAGCATGCATGGCTTGCGGCGTGCCCAAATTTCATAATGGTACTTAAACTGGGTTCTCTGAGAAACATTCTGGAGGAAAACCTAGCGCCGAAACGCTTTGTTTGGAGAATTACTGGGCGCGGTGTGCTGGTTTGGAGTTCCCTATTCGCGCTCTTGTGTGCCCCACGTTCAAGGTGCATTTTGGGTGTCGTGTGGATTTCCCGTCAGATCTAGTCGTGAGATTCGATCTGGAAGTCGAGGTTGCATATGTTACAAAAACGAGGCTTGCAAGCTACAGTGTCAAAAATGGCAGCCCGCCTTCAGAATCCCCTAAACCCCAAGCCCCAAACCCCAAACCCCAAACCCTAAACCCTAAACAAAGGCAAGATCTCGTTGCGATGTCGGAGTTTTCAGGGCTGGTTCTGGGGCAGAATGGCCCAGGCAGCCTCACCACTGGGACGGCAGGCTGTGTTGTTTTGCCGACAGTTCGATTTCTGCAGGATGGGTGGCGATCTAGAGGTCTTCTTTCTTAGACAAAGTTGAGCTTTAAACTTTTTGGGTCTCCTTTTTTTAGTAGGAAGAATAACGTCTTTCCTTTTTTGCCCTGGGTTACATATTGGAGACGTAAGTCTTAGCACGTAGCTCCTGCTTGATCTGCTGGTTCATGTCGTAACAGCAAGGGTTCAGCCCACAGCATTGTGCGGGACCCGCACTAGCACTCTAAACCCTAAGCCCAAAACCCTAAACCCCAAACCCTAAACCCTGAACCCTAAACCCTAAACCCTAAGCCCTATAAACCCTAAACCCTAAACCCTAAACCCGAACGCTAAACCCTTAATGCCTTGCACTTGTTTGTGTGTTGTTTTGAGCCGGTGTCTCCTCGGATGCCCGTCTCACTTGAACCCATGAACCTTGCCTGCCTCATGCGAGTGTGACTGCGAAACCCTGAAACCCCAACTTCGAGCAGGGTTTAGGGTTTAGGGTTTAGGGTTTAGGGTTTAGGGTTTAGGGTTTAGGGTTTAGGGTTTAGTGTTTAGGGTTTAGGGTTTAGGATTTAGCGTTCAGGGTCTAGGGTTTAGGGTTTAGGGTAGATGCCGCTCCGGATCATCGAAATCGTGCCCTGGTGAGTCTGCAAAAGGCATTCTGCCTCCGATTACTTTCATCAGAAGGACCCATGCTTTGGCTTTCCTTAACCAGGGGTGAAGAAACCGAAAATCTAAAGCCAGACACCCTAAATCGAAACCCGAAAGCCTCAAACCCTAAACTCCAAACCCCGAAAACTCTAAAACCCTCAAGCCCTAAACCCTAAACCTCTCAATCCCTACAAGCCTCAACCTCTCAAACCCTCAAACCTTCCCTAAACCCTCCTAAACCCTAAACCCTAAACCCTCCTCAGCTCTGGGCGCCACATCGAAGCAGCCGCAGCTTCCAGCCGAGCGCTTACGACAGCCTCGACTCTCCAAGCCCAGCCAAGCATGGGGTTTAGGGTTTAGGGTTTAGGGTTTAGGGTTTAGGGTTTAGGGTTTAGGGTTTAGGGTTTAGGGTTTAGGGTTTAGGGTTTAGGGTTTGGGATTTGGGGTTTGGGATTTGGGGTTTGGGGTTTGGGGCTTAGGGTTTGGGGTTTAGGGGTCAGGTCCAGTGGCGTAAAAAGGTTTTTGGTCGACACCGCATAATGTTTGCATGCTCGCATCGGTGTTCGCTGACGTTTCGGCTTGGAGTGCTTTGGCTTTGTCTGAGGTACCGAGCCTTGCAGAACTCGCACTCCTTGAAGCACAGGCAAGGCCCCTCCTGCAGTGATCTCGCTGTTCGATGCGCAAGAAGCTCTAAGAAATGATGAGAGATGGGGAGCTACGCCTACAAAAAGCAGCCCAAACCCTAAGCCCTACACCCTATATGCTTCACGCGACAGCTGTGTCGAGGTCTGTGTCCCGGCCCTAAGGGACTTTGATTAGCAAGTGGCAAGATTTTCTGGGGGCAGCTAGCCCGCCCTAACTCGAAGTCTGGCGTGATGGTGCCAGGTGACTCAGACACTTTAGCCGCTTTAGCCCCCTAAATCCTAAACTCTGATACCCTAAACCCTTGAGAGAGACAGAGCCGACAGTGACCTGCTGAGTGGTTTGTCCAGCTGTGCGGGCGCCAAAAGAACCCTAAACCCTAAACCCGAAACCCTAAACCCTAAACCCGAAACCCTAAACCCCAAACCCTGAACAAGGTGGGATTCTAAGCACTCGAACCCTCGACCAGGTGGCTCTCAACTGCAATCGAGGATCGCAGCCTCTGCACGAACTTTGATGCCGCCGGGCTCTCCGCGTGCTTCAGGGAACAAGACCATTAATTACCACCCTAAACCCTAAACCCTAAACCCTAAACCCTAAACCCTAAACCCTAAACCCTAAACCCTAAACCCTACACACCCACCACAACCCCCAAGTGTTGATGTCAGTGGCGCGATCTTCTTGCCATGTACTCCACGCTTTATGTTAAAGCCGAAAGCAGCTTGAGGCATTGTTTGCTTTCAACTGTGCTCCTGATGCTCCTGATACCCTAATTCTCTTTTTTGGGGTTTGGGTTCCCTTATACACCCCTTTAAGCAAGAAAGGGCATCCTATTTCATCCGAGGTTTCTGAGCAATCAGCATCGCTGTGTACTCTCCCCGACACAGCCGACAGAATGCCTAGAAGGCCTAGGATACAGGCTGCCTCGCTAGGTCTTCTTGGCATTCGGACTGTGGCACATATACTATAATGAGACCCCCAAGATGCTGTTCTAACAAGGCCCCGATGTATGAAACCCTGGAGCTGCCAGTATCCCTAAACCCTAAACCCTAAACCCTAAACCCCAAACCCTAAACCCTAAACCCCAAACCCTAAACCCTAAACCCTAAACCCTAAACCCAAATGCTCGCCGACGATTTCGGCTCCGGAGAGGGTGCCCTGAGACCCTGAAGACTCCGTGTTTTGGCGGCTTTGGAAGCCGCCATCAGCTGAACACCGGTGCTGCTGGGCTTTTCAAGCAGCAAAGGGTCCTTTTTTTCAAGGGCTTTCTTTAGGGTTGAATGAGGGTCCTTTTTTTAGGGTTTTCTTTAGGGTTTAGGGTCTAATTTATAAAGCGGGTGAAATATATCTCGAGGAGTCCAGTTGATGGTTTTTGTTGGGGCTCTAAACCCTAAACCGTCAAGAGACGGATGCCGGACAGGGTGTCTGCCTCGCCTGCCTTGTCCGAGGGTGAGCGATTAAACCCTAAACCCTAAACCCTAACCCTAAACCCCAAACCCTAAACCCTAAACCCTAAACATGGCATTGACACACCGAGGTCGACAAAGAGTCGACCCGCAGCTTGCAAAGTACATCTTCCTCCATTCCCCATGATGCCAGGCGCCGGTGGAGGGTGCTTCCGAAAGGCTTTCAACTTCGAGTCCTGAACTTGGGGTTTAGGGTTTAGGTTTAGGGTTTAGGGTTTAGGGTTTGGGGTTTGGGGGTTTGGGGGTTTTGGGGTTTGGGGTTTAGGGCTAGGTGTTCCCGAGACCTTGTCCTTTTTCTGCGGGGCATGGCGGTTGGCTTGTCCGAGTTGTCAGTAAAGCTGTGGGTGGTGGATGGCTTGAGGGGCATGGCATGAATCAAAGCATGCCATGCCAGGTTCGGGGTTGTTCTGGCTTAGGGTTTTAGGGTTTTAGGGTTTGAGGGTTTTAGGGTTTTAGGGTTTGAGGGTTTTAGGGTTTTAGGGTTTTAGGGTTTTAGGGTTTTAGGGTTTTAGGGTTTTAGGGCTTTAGGGTTTTAGGGTTTTAGGGTTTAGGGTTTGGGGTTTGGGGGTTGGGGGTTAGGGGTTAGGGTTTAGGGGGCAACGATTACAACTTGCCTCTTCCCAAGGAACCAGGAATTGGTCGCTATCATTTTGGAGGCGTGTAGCCTTAAAAAAGGACACATGTGCACTGCCCCCCAAAAAACATTGCCGACCCAAACTCCAAGTCGGAGTGGTGAACTATGGCAGGCAGCCCAATGCGCGTCCTCTCAGCGGCTGCAATCATGGTCACCCTGCACCCTGCCGCGACTTGGCCGGAATGATGCCGGCGGAAGATCACGAACCTTTTTACATAGTGGGAAAGCATTCCCTATTTGTAAGGGTACTTAAGACACAATAAGGAATCGAAATTTGGTTTTTAAATCCTATCCCAACTATGAACTGCCTCTCCAGTGCCATCCAATACATCATAGGGAGCGGGGAAGAAAAAAAAGAGATGCGATTCGTCAAGGACCTCGCAATATGCTGCCATATTTGGAAGTTTGGCCTGCAAGCAATTTGCAAACTGAAGGTGGAATCGTGCGGAACTTGGCCTGGCTCGGAATTCAACAAATCAAATAAGTACAATGCCCCATTCTTCGAGTTTCGGAGAACAACAAGACAGAGAGAAAGGCTTCAGGGTATTGGGTTTACGGGTTTGGGTTTAGGGTTCCCACGACAGCGGACAAGTTCTGAAGAAGAAAGAGAACTGGGTAACTCGAGACCTCCATCCCTTGTGTGCAAGCCTTTCTTGGCTTATAGGGTATCGGGAAGAGTCTTGCTGACTGATTCGGCCAACTTCGATGCATCTCGCTCAGCAGCAGGCATCGATATCCTAAAGACTGTTGATGGGTGAGAGTTTGGAGGTTTTCGGGGTGTTTCTGGAAGGCCAAGCGGACCTCGGCTTGACAACTAACCCTAAACCCTAAACCCTAAACCCTAAACCCCCTAAACCCTGGCTTGACAACTAGATTGGCTAGCAACTCCCAAGCCCACGTCCAAAGCGCATGGTCCTCGAAGCCGCCACTCTGAATCCTACACCTAGACCCTGGGGGAAAAACGAGAAACAAAAAGAAAAATGATAACAATAACAAAAATAATATATGGTAATATGTATATGTATATATATATATATATATATATATATTTATTTATTTAAATTGATTTTTAATTTTAATTAACTATTTATTTATTCACATTTATGTACATACATTTACGCCTGCAGCAAGGATGAGTTTTGGGAACCGCTGGTGGGTTGCGTTAGGAGGTGTGGGCTGGGGGGGTCTGCGTCGATGCTTGTTGCGTTGAGGTCCGCGTCCGGTTAAACAGATCCGGGGCTGGGGGGACGACTAGGGAGTGGCCAAAGGAATGGGTTTAGGGTTTAGGGTTTAGGGTTTAGGGTTTAGGGTTTAGGGTTTAGGGTTTAGGGTTTAGGGTTTAGGGTTTAGGGTTTAGGGGTTCGCGGGCTTGGGGAGGGGATGTGTTTGCAGTAGCCTTTGTAGCCCAAAAAGATCAAGCCTCAGACCTAACCCTATACCCTGAACCCTGAACCCTAAACCCTAAACCTTGAGGAAACCCTGAAGCTTTCGACAGCTGCTTTTGAGGTGGGCATGTCCGAGCTGGGGCTACACAAGGGCCCTGTTCGGGAGCCCAGCGGGGTGTCAGATGGCATCAGTACTGGATTTTGGGTTTGGGGATTTAGAGATTTAGGATGCTACGAGCGTATTGCGGCCATTGCAGGCCCGACAGACTCTGAGCATCTGAGAGAGAGAGAGAGGGAGAGAGAGAGAGAGAGAGGCGGACTCTGAGAGCCTGAGAAAGAGAGAGGCAGAGAGAGAGAGAGAGAGAGAGAACATAAGAATGAAATAAAGAGACAGAGAGAGAGAGAGAGGAAAAAAGAAGAAAAGTGCGAGAGACAGAGAGAGAGAGAGAGAGAGAGAGCGAGGTAGAGAGAGAGAGGGACACAGAGACAGAAAGAAAGAGGGAGAGACAGAGCGAGAGAGAGAGAGAGAGCAGTTTTTGGGCAAAAGGGTTTTTGGCCTGGCTGTGGAGAAAAATAAGGTTTGCAGAGTTTGGGGTATAGGGTTTAGGGATTAGGGCTTGCTTGGCTTTAGGGTTTAGGGTTTAGGGCTTAGGGTTTAGGGTTTAGTTTAGGGCCAGGCGCGCTGGGACAAGCCTGTGCAAGAAAGGGTTTAGGGATTAGGGCTTAGGGTCCGCCCTAGACTTCTCTGGGCGATTGCACAAGGAGAGTTCAGGAACGGTTGGTTTCCCCCAACTCTCCCAAAAGAAGGAGCTGGTCATTGGGTCTCTGCTTGTGGGGGGTTTAGGGTTTAGGGTATAGGGTTTAGGGTTTAGGGTTTAGGGTTTAGGGGTTCATGGTTTAGGGGTTTAGGGTTTAGGGTTTGTCTTACCACAGGCAGTCCAGGAGGTCGGCGGACACAATGGCCATACACCCCTCAAGGTTTTCAGGCATTCTAAGCAATCAACCACCTGAGTCCCTCGGCAGGCCCTTGGGACATTTCACTTTTTCGCTTACATGAATATAATTTTTCAGAGGGTTCTAAGGGCCATCCTAGGGTATTGCATTTCCCTTATTGGGCCTAAGAGGACTCTACTTGGGAAGATTTTTCAGAGGGCTTTAAACGCCATCCTTTGTCCTTTTGGCTTCGGGTTTGGGGTTTGGGGTTTGAGGTTTAGGGTTTTGGGCTTAGGGTTTCTGAGACCCTTCTGCCCCTTCGGGGACTCGACGACCCCACCTAAGAGGGGTTTGTGGCCCATCTTGCCTTTAGTGGAGGGCTCGAGTAGTGAAGGGGACACGATCCCAAAAATCTATGTTAACAATTATTGTTATTATTATTGGCGTTGTTATTGTGATGATTACTTATAGTTAAATTAGCATATGTATATATATATGCATATATAGTTTTTGTGTGTGTGTGTGGGGGGGGGGTTATGAGGTTTCCAGAAAAATATGCAGCTTGATGATTTTGGGGCGAGGTCGGCCTGATGCCGCAAAGTTTGCTGGAGAACTCTCTCCGACTTGGCCGCGCAGGCGTTTGCAGGGTTATCCTCATCTTTTAGGTGCCCTCTAAACTCTAAACCCCCAAACCCTAAACCCTAAACCCTAAACCCTAAACCCTAAACCCTAAACCTTAAACCCTAAACCCTAACTGACCTGATATTTAAAACTTTCCAAGGAATACCATGCTGCAACTTTCTGGCGTAGGGGCAGCGGTCCAGCTCCCTGGATTGAGGGTTCGCATGGACATGTTCATCAAAGTGGAACTGTGACCCGAACATGCTCCGATACATCATGGCCCTTATCATGTAAGTCCCCGCCCCCCCGCCCCAAGGTAACGTGTTTACACCTCCCTGCCGCCCTTGTGTGCACCGTAATTGCCGATCTGTGTGTGTATGCACCCTAAGCCCTAAACCCTAAAACCTTAAACCCTAAACTCTAAAGGTGGTCTAGATGTTGAGAAGTTTGGAGACTTGTTGGTGAGCTCCGGGTGCGCATCGCATGTTGAAAGATGCAGAGGGGGGTTTCCGAAAACTGGGGGTGCCTTATTTGGAGGTCTATATGAAGGGTCCCTTATTAATTTCGTATACCCCCCATATAGGGCACTTTTGCGGATGTCGGATGTTCCGTCATGTAGAGCGTTGAGCGCTGGCCGGATGATGTCTTCATGTTTGCGGCAGATGCAGCATATGTCATCTGCCACGCAGGCCCGATGACCACGCAAGATGGAAAGGCACACCGTGTTGGGGCAATATCTATATTATATATGTATATATGAGATTATTATTGACTGCTATATTGTTATATGAAGGTATTGGCATATGACTATGCATGTTCGTGCGGCCTTGTTCCAAGAGGGACCGGAGGAAGCACTGTATTCCCGCAAACCGTTTTGCAAAGCTTTGCGGTTTAGGGTTTAGGGTACGTTCCTCCATACGCATGGACCTGCAGTCAGTACATGCACCTGTGGCCCATCGTATTGGCATTAGGGTTTAGCGTTTAGGGTTTAGGGTTTAGTCGCGAATACCCATCGTGCACTCAAGACTTCCCGGTGTCAGCGCAAGGGGCATGTTTGCCCGTTGCAATAATCCGCCCTAAGCCCGGCCCCTAGCCCCAAACCCTGAACGGCACCTTCATGAAAACTCCAACCCTAAACCCTAAACCTTGGGAGGTTCCACCTTATACTAACAATCCTGAATAGGGATACTCATAGGGGATACTCCAATGCCCATGAAGGACTGTTAGTATAAGGGCGAAACATCCCAACCTGAACCCTCAACCCTCAACCCTCAACCCTCAACCCTAAACCCTAAACCCTAAACCCCTAACCCTAAACCCTAAACAAACCCTAAACCCTTCCATAGGTACCCTTAAGGTGAACATCCCCAATGGTTGATTTAGCAAAGCACTGCCTTGGAAGACCGGGAAGCCGACTGTGGACAACGGGGAGAGCCTTGACCCCTACGATGCGGCTCAGCTCATGTCCGAAGACGGCCCCAAAAGACCCTAAGCCCCTAAGCCCCAAAAGACCCTAAACCCCTAAACCCTAAGCCCCTAAGCCCCTAAACCCCTAGGCCCCGAAGCCCCTAAGCCCCTAAGCCCCCAACCCTAAAACCCTAAACCCTAAACCCAAAACAGCTAAGGAGCATGCCTTCAATCATAGTCCGGATCCCTATGTACAAAATATTCTGGCAAAAGACCGCCCAAAAGACCCTCCGTTCAGGAGCATGCCCTACATCAGAGTCCGGATCCCTATATACTATATACAGTCAGTGGAAGATATATTCTGGAAAGTGCCTCATAGAGTTTGGAAGCAACATTCAGGAACAGACCAAAATCATATTATGGGACCCCGATGATACTTTAGGGGGCTGCCATTGGAGGCTTGGTGTGCCTTAGTCCAGTCAGAATGTGTAGCTTGTTCCCCATGGACTTAGCTTCAGTGATCCCAACACCCTATACCCTAAACTTCTAAACCCCTTTTCCCTATACCTAAGCCCCAGATAAACCCCTCAACCCTTTTCCCTACACCCGAACCCTAAATAAACCGCTATACCCGAACAAGTGAAGGCAAAAGCCACCTCCTAAACCCGAAACCCTTAACCCTAAACCCTAAGTCAGCTAGGCGGGCGGCAAAAAAAGAAACCCTAAAACCTAAACCCTAAACCCTAATTCTCATAGGTGCCCCCGGAGCTGATTGGCGATGTGGGCCTGGCGGGCGCGAAGGGCCCGCAGGGCAAGCAAGGTGCATCGGGCTCAGGGTTCAAAGGGTGGACTTAGGGTTTAGGGTTTATTGGGGTTTAGGGTTCAGGGTTTAGGGTTTATCATGTAGGGTTGAGGGTTTAGGGTTTAGCATTCAACAGTTGGGGCCCAAAGAGTTGCGGGGCATACGAGCTTGGGGAAGATTCGGATGTTTGGGCATGAGACATGACTCTTGCTGGGCTTCCTAATGATTTTCTTGGTTAGCACAAGGAGCTTCAGTCTAGGGTTCTACTTGCAAGCAGGGCGCTGTGTTGTGACCTTCTTTTGCTACCATTGCCTGTTGCTGAGTCACTATGGGACTATAGGAGGGACCCTTATAAGGGACCTTGAGGGTTATTTGGGGGTTCTGTGGGGGCTACAGGGACTGTATAAGGTATATTGATATGTATGTATATATGCATAATTATAATTATATATATATATATATCGTACATGTATAGGGGTTGTATAGGGGAAGAAGATCAAGGGTCCCTTCTTATACCGCTTAACAGCAGGTGAATGTGGCGATCGAGGACGCGCTTCTGGGATCATGAGAAAAAACCCGCAATGCCGCGTCCAGGGGCGACGGACTAGAAGACCATGTCATGGATTTAGGGTTAGGGTTTAGGGTTACATTGACTTCAAAGTTGTTTGGAGACCGACGCGAAAAGTAGCCTTGGCCACCATTACATGTTTTAGCCGGTCCCTGGCATCCGTTCCGTGGCCCTACTGTGACGCCAGGGAAAAGACGAAGGCTTCGACAGCAATTCGAGAAGCCTCACGACACTTCCATATCAGGAGTAAGTAGATTTCACGACCTGCGCTGCTTGGGGACTCTTCTGCAGTGGAGGAAGCAGCATGATTAGTGGTTTTGATCCTGGGGATTCGTCCTTTTTCAGCTGTTAGTCTCGGAAACCCTACACCAAAAAAAACACCAGACCCAAGTCTGGCAGGACCCAGAGGCGAAAACTTCACCGTCGCAGCCAACGCAACGGAGGCCACATGAGTTTCAAGGGACGAAAGGAGGGACCCTATAAGGGACCTTAGGGGTAATTTAGGGGTAATTTAGGGGTATTAGGGGTTACATAGGGGAAGAAGACCAAGGGAAATAAGATTCAGGGTCCCTTCTAGGGGTCCTTCCTTGTACCCCTTAAGAGTTCTAAGGTTTACATAGGACGCCATGAAGCAGGGAGGCGGGTCTCTTTGAGGAGACATGTGCGTGATGTGCGAAGCAGGGTGGAAGTCCACGAAGGCTTTACGAAATAAACTGGGCGCTGTGGTCACTTATGACTTGTGCGTCTCTTGGGAAACTTATTGACAACCCTCTTGGCATAGTTTTGCAAGAGTCCATAAAAAGCTATCCCCACTTCGCCTGTGTCTATTCTTCCGGCACTGCCGATGCTCTGCATGTTGGCAACTGAGCGGTTGTCAACTTGGCAAGAATGCCGCACTTTAGCGGCCGCAAGAATTTGTGTTTGTGTGTCCCCGTATTTCGGTTGGGGCTTGGCGGACTGTCGATGACATGTGCTTATTGCAACTTCACTGCCTTGCTTGTCAAGACCAAAGGGCAATACAAATCACATGGCGTTTATCAAGTATCGAAATGTCATACACCCACTTTTGCCTTCCAAGTGGAATCGTCTGGCTTACCCTAGCCCTAAACCCTAAACCCCAACCCTACACCCTAAGCCCTAAACCCTAAACCCTAAACCCTAGCCCCTAAACCCCACTGAGCTTTGCAACTGCTCGGCAACTCCCAGGCTAGAACCCCACAAGCCTGCTGCAGAAAAGTTGCCTCTGCGCACAGCTCAAGCTATACTTGCAATGGAAGCTACATACGGCGTTCACCCCCTGAGCCCTAAACCCTAAACCCTAAACCCTAAACCCTAAACCCTAAACCCTAAACCCCTGTCTATCAGAGAGTCTGCCCTGCAAGCCATCGGGCCGCATCCTTAAACCATCCCCGCATCTTCTGCACAAGGCTGTAGTGAGTTTCATAGACCCTATAAGCCAAAGATGGCACAGATAAACCCTAAACCCGAAACCCTGAACAAGTCAATCCTACCCCCGGTTCCATAAGACCATAATCCCTAAAACCGTAACCCCTAAAACCCTAACCCCGAAATCCTTAAGCCTATGCCCCCCTTCCCTAAACCCTAATTGCCCTAATCCCTAAAACCCTACCGCCAAAACCCCAAACCCCAAACCCTAAACCCTAAACCCTAAGCCCTAAGCCCTAAGCCCCAAGCCCTAAACCCTAAACCCTAAACCCTAAACCCTAAACCCTAAACCCTAAACCCCACCTAACCCTGTCTTGGAAGAGAGGATGCGGCGCAGCCTCCGCTGGAGTCCACTGTGGGCGTCACCCGCGCAATGTTGCTGCAGCTGGCCACCCGGGCCCGCACCGGGAGGGTAAAGTTTCAGGGTTTAGAGTTTAGGGTTTAGGGTTAGGGTTTAGGGTTTAGGGTTTAGGGTTTAGGGTTTAGGGTTTAGGGTTTAGGGTTTAGGGTTTAGGGTTTAGGGTTTAGGGTTTAGGGTTTGGGGTTTGGGGTTTGGGGTTTAGGTTTGCAAAGGGTGTCGGGCGTAGGGCCGAGTGCACGGGCCTCTTGGCAGTCTTCCGGCGTCACCTGCCGTCCGGCTTCAAGAAAGAAGGGGTTGAGGGTCTCAAGTTTAGGCCTACGAGACCGCGTCGCATAGATTGCCCGTTGTGTCTTTGCTCCACACGTCGACTGCAAAACGCGCGGCTCGCGATGCGTTTCCTTGCTAGTGGAGAAAGAATGACTACTAGGAAGAGATTCAGAGTCAGGTCAAGCAGTCGCAGAATCGCAGAAGAAGGAGATCAGCCTTCATGCTTCCTTGTGGCCAACCAGCATGACTCAGATGGAGCTAGCGAAGATGAATGTGGCGGATGACGACGGCTATGCGCTCTTTTCGTGGCTCTCTGGCTCAAACTGGAGCTATCACCCGACCAACGAGCGAAAGTCTCAGAAATGACAGAGCTGATCGCAGAGAGGCTGTGTATGAGCAGACGGCAAGAGCAGGAGGAAATGATCAAGCGGTTGCATTTCGTCAGCTCAAAAGCGTGTACTGTGTATCCGTACCGGACAATCGGAATCTGCAGGTGTTTCGCTGCACCCTAAACCCTAAACCCTAAACCCTAAACCCTAAACCCTAAACCCTAAACCCCCTTTTCGCTCAGCCTTGACCTTGAGCTCCTCTTTGATCTCAGAGCCCTCAGCAAGTGGTCGGCCTGATCCAGGCGATTCGGGGTGATACTTCCGCTACGCTGGTCCGGGTTTGGGGTTTAGGGTTTAGGGTTTAGGGTTTAGGGTTTAGGGTTTCGGGTTTCGGGTTTGGGGTATATAGAGTCCCGACATTGTCGTACGTACGGCCACGATCCGTTGGCGTGTCCGGGACGAGCAGACGCTTCGCACTCGCCTTTCTGCGTGCCGCGCTCCGCGTCCCTCTCTTCTCGTACTCGAAGGTACATCCTAGGTAGGATAATCAAGGGAGACCCTTAAGAAGGAACCCTTCTGAACCCTCTTCTGGCTCTCTTAAACAGGGACCTTATTCAGAGGGTCAAAATCCCCAAGGGTCCCCCTAATCAAGCACATGGGTGTTTAGAAGTAGGGTTGAAAAAGCTGTGAGTCCCCTAAACTATAGCTAGCCCTAAACCCTAAACCCTAAACCCTAAACCCTAAACCCTAAACCCCGCAGAATTCATGCAAGGTCCTCTTCAATGCGGTCTGCTTGGGCTTCATTTACTTCAGCCTGAAGAAGCGGATCGCTCTGGTGGAGCAAGTTCAGCAGGCGATCGACCAGGCCAACTGAGTGTAGGGTTTAGGGTTTCGGGTTTAGGGTTTAGGGCTTAGGGTTTCGGGTTTAGGGTTTATGGCTTAGGGTTTAGGGTTTAGGGTTTAGCAGTTTTTGAGCTCAGAGGGGTTCTTCTGGCGGTTATGCGCTGAACGGTTCTGAATGATTGGTGAGGGCTTAGGGTTTAGGGTTTAAGTTTTATTGTTTGGGGTTTAGGGTTGGAGGGAGCGTGCGATGCACCAAGCACACCACAGATTTCAAGAAGCAGCTTCTTGAGAAGGTGGTCGACGAGTCCTACTTGTCCATGAGCTTCACAATTGCCGCTTGGGCTCTCTGTGGCTTACTTCTCCAACAGCTGAACTTTAAACTTTTTGGGTTTCCTTATTTAGTAAGAATAAAAAGTTTAACCTTTTTTCCCTTGATTATTGGAGAAGTAAGGTGGTGCTTTACTGCAACTTTAGATCCTCAACCTTTTTGGGCTTGCTGGGTTTCTTAATATATGGCAGCTAAAAGTTAAATTTATAGCTACCCTGCTAAGTGCAGCCAAGCTCAGCCAAGGGGCTGTGCTTCGCAGTTGGCTTGCAGGTTTTTGGTTAGTTGTTCATTTTTGTTGGGGCGATTTTCTTCGGTTCAGGGTCTCTTTTCAGTCTTTCTGGGTTCCCCAGACATGTTTATAAGCCAACAAAGAATAAAGCTGTTGGACCCAGAAGTTACAGGTGTACCCGATCTTAGCTACTGACCTGAAAGAAGGGTACCGGGGTGCCCCTCAATATATACCCAGAACGGTTACCCGGATTTTCGGAATCCCCCACATGTAAACCTAAATCGCAAGCCCTAAACCCAGAATATAAGCCCTAAGCGAAAAAGTCGAGAAGTGTACCAAAAGTCCTTAAACCCTAAAACCTGCTGCCGCAGAGAGTGCTTGCAGAAACGCGAAACCCTAAACCCTAAGCCCTAAACCCTAAACCCTAAACCCTAAGCCCTAAACCCTAAACCCTAAACCCTAAACCTTCAACTCGAACTGCGCAAAAGGTCAATGTCTCCTACCCGGACGTGGAGGCGACCGGAAGCGCGCAGGCCTTTGAAGCCTTGGTGCCTCTGCTGAATCACCAGCGTTTAGAGTTTAAGGTTTGGGGGATTGGGGTTTAGGGTTTAGGGTTTAGGGTTTAAGGTTTAGGGTGTAGGGTTTGGGGTTTAGGGTTTAGGGTTTTCTCGACATGATGGGCGCGCATTAGCATGAGCAAGGGCGCCCACTAAAAGGATTGAGTTGAGGGTTTAGCCTGATGCGAAACCGTTTAGAGTTTAGGGTTTAGGGTTTACGGTTTAGGATTTAGGGTTTAGGGTTTAGGGTTTAGCAAGTCGAGAATCCTAAGAACGCCGCAGGTGCATAGTAGGATACTCCGGTACCTGGGTTTAGGGTTTGGGGTTTAGGGTTTAGGGTTTAGATATTCCGACCCTTGGTATTCACGTCTCACGTCTCCCATGCAGCGCCCGTGACTTTTGGGCGCAACCTGCAGTCAGTTAGGGTTTAGGATTTAGGGTTAAGGTTCAGGGTTCAGGGTTCAGGGTTTAGGGTTTAGGGTTTAGGGTTTAGGGTTTAGGGTTTAGGGTTTAGGGTTTAGGGTTTAGGGTTTAGGGTTTAGGGTTTAGGGTTTAGGGTTTAGGGTTTAGGGTTTAGGGTTTAGGGTTTAGGGTTTAGGGTTTAGGGTTTAGGGTTCTTACAGAAAAGGATTAGTTGATAGGCGTAGGGCTTCAGGACTAGAGGTTAATGAAGGGTTTAGGGCGAAAAGGTGCCCTGCATGTTGGGACTCCCAAGATGCACTTGCGTACAGGGCCAAAGGTTTCACAAGGGCACCTGTTGTGTTGGTTTATGCTTTTCGTCCAAGAGGATTCAATGCCGTTTTTTTTTTCAGATGCCTGTTCATGTCCGAAGCCTACAACCACCTTAAACCTCAATCTGAACCTTAAAGGAATCTCAAGGATAGACAACGCCCCTGCGATACGTCTGAACATGCGGTTTAGGCCCTCATGGCCCTCGTGGCCCTAAACCCCAAATCCTTTCCCCTAAACCCTATAACCCTAAACCCGAAAGCCCCCAAAACCTAAAACCCCCAGCCCAGCGCACCTTGGCAAAGTGCAAAAGTGTCCCTAAACCCTAAACCCCTAACCCTAAACCCTAAACCCTAAACCCTAAACCCTAAACCCTAAACCCTAAACCCTAAACCCTAAACAACAAACAACCCTAAACCCTAAACCCTAAACCACTGGCCTGCTTGAGGTGCTGGATGCCTTAGCACGCGCGGCCATTGCTGGTGGAGCCACAGGTCCCTCCGACAAAGCCCCCCACAAAAAAAATAGGGGGTTGGGGGGTTGAGGGTTTAGGGTTTAGGGTTTAGGTTGAAGCTGTTGAAAGAGCTGCGGGGGTTTTGGATTGTGGGTTTAGGGCTTAAAGGGCTTGGGCGTCATCTTTGGCTGTTGCCTGTGCAGACTTGCCAAACTCCCACTCTAAATCAAGCCCAAGTCTCTTCAACATCGGCTTCTTGGCATGTGGGGGTCGACAAAATCGCAGGCAAGGGGGGCGTACGATACTCAGGGACCCCCTAATTTTGATCTCCAATTTGTAGGATCCCCTCGTTGAATAAGGAACCTTCAAAAGGTACCCTGACATCCTAAACGGACCTCCATGTAAGGGACACCCAAGTCCAAAGCCCAATTTGCCCGAACCAGCGGAGCTTCCCGCCATTTCAATGATCGCTATGTGCCGCTGACGTGAAGACGAAAAGTCACGCGGGTAGCGCAACAAGGCCAAGCTAGGCTTTTACTTACATTGAAGCACATATATAATCTGAACAGATGTTAGTTTCTCAAAATAAGCAGCTTTCCAGGCATCACGTCCGAGAACGCGGCAGTTGCCATGGGCGAAGGTGAAGGCGACAGACGCTCGGCCAACGCCTGCCAACACTGGGGCGGTTGGACAGGGGGTGATGCGTCATTTCGGGCTTTGACAAAAATTGCTGTAACTGGGGGGGGGGGGGGGGGGGGCGCATCAAATGCACAAGTGCTAGACGCAAGTTTGCCACTTTGTGGCGTGGGACCCGCCCGTCATGTTGCGCAAATGTATGACCACATCCATTAAGTGCTTAGTTTTGTAAGTTTGTGCAATTCTCAGACAGTCCAGTGGGATCTGACTGGTTCCTTCCGTAGCACATTCGGAGGGAAGCGATCTCGATTAACCGTCATAGCTCTATGCCGTTCAAGCCCTCGCCAGCACGTCCCTATACTGTATCCGGTCCCTAAACCCGAAACCCTAAACCCTAAACCCTAAACCCTAAACCCTAAACCCTAAACCCTAAACCCTAAACCCTTTTGCACCCAAGTGAGATCAAAGCTCAACCTGGATGCTGAGGCACCCTTGTCTCTGCGACGATGAGCGCGCCGGAGGGCATGACGTCCGCGAAGCTCCAGCAGGCTGGGGGCAAACTTGTATACTTGGGAGCCTGGGAGCCTGCAGAAAGGCACCCAGAGCTGGCGGAGGGTTTGCGGGGTTTAGGGTTTAGGTTTAGGGCTTAGGGTTTAGGGCTTAGGGTTTGGGTTCAGGGTTTAGGGTTTTTGGGGTCCTGGCTGGATACCTGCTTGTGTTCGTCCTTTCCATTCCAACCCTCCCAGCACCTTGAACTTGTTGAAAGGGAGTTGATGATGTTTGTTTGCCAAGAAACCCTAAACCCTGAACCCTAAACCCTGAAATCTTCAGGTTCTCCTAGATGCTTCACTGAAACATGCTGGTTCCAGAGCTCTTGTAAACGCATGAGACATGGTTCAAATCTTCGCGGCCACCAGGGCGGACCCCTCAACGCAATACTTCTTGGCGAAAGAGCAAGTAGGGTCTGGTGAGGTAGTGTGCTGCTATGTTGAGTTGAAGCAGCAGACGCGTTTCAGATAGAGGCCAGGGGTTGTGTTTCATCAAGATGTTTTAAGGGTAGGCATTTGGTGCCCTGACAGTTCGCGTCTAATACGCAGAAGCTGAGGGGCTACCAGCTAAACCCAATCCACAGGTCCGACTGCAGACAACTTTCTGCGATACAAAAAATAGAAGGTCCCTATATAAAAAAAAAAACCTCGGTAACTTATTCAGCCATAAACTCCCGAAGCCTTGGACCCTACACTCTTTATGACATGTTGGGTGTCAGGCTTTGACAAGCAGCAGTTCAGCCTGCAAACCCCCTTAAGGGAAAGGATTTTGGGGATACGCTACCAAGCAAGTAGCCCTACCCTAAACCCTAAACCCTAAACCCTAAACCCTAGACCGTCCCGCGAACGTCCCTTCTTTCAGATTTCAAGCCTTCGGCATACGCAGGCCATGCAGAGCGGGCAGTTGCAGGCTCGACGGTCTCGATGAACCTGTTCAGAGGGGCGTCGTCTTACATCATGCCCTAAACCCCTAAACCCCTAAACCCTAAACCACTAAACCCCTAAACCCTAAACCCTAAACCCTAAACCTCTGAAGCCGAAACCGGACGAGTTCGCGCAGTCAGTGAGGCCACCAACCTTGCACAGTATTCCCTGATTGCCATGTGTAGTTAACTGTCAAGAAGCCGTGAGATTTTCAGCTTCTTCCGAAGTGGCATCCCCCATGTGCTTCAACCCTACACCCTAAACCTCAATCCCTAAACCCTAAACCTTAAGCCGAGGGGGGGGGGGGGGACATGGGCTATTCGCATGCCCAGTCGATGCTTCCTCCAGCTGTGGACGCAGCGAAGGGCGCCGAAAGCTTCAAGAAGGGACTCTTGATGTGAAAAATCTAGGGTTTAGGGTTTAGGGTTTAGGGTTGAGGGTTGAGGGTTTAGGGAGGAGGGGGGGGGGGGGGGGGGGGGGGGGGGGGGGGGGAGGGGAGTTTTGTTGCTGAACTTTCCCGGCCAGAACATCATAGCCCGGTTGCTCTCGAAATAATCGTCCCTTAAAGAGCAACCTTTCAACTTTCAGGTAGATTTCAATGTCGGCCTCAAGTCATCTAATCCCTAAACCCTAAACGCTAAACCCTAAACCCTAAACCCTAACCCCTAAAGCATAAACCCGAAGCCCCAACACATCCTCCTGGGCTTGGGCGTTCTTTTCTAGGGTGCTTAAGGGCGGGAAGTTTCATCGGGGGTCGGTATCGAGGGAACGGGGAGGGTTTAGGGTTTAGGGTATAGGGTTTAGGGTTTAGGGTTAGGGTTTAGGGTTTAGGGTTTAGAGTTCAGGGTGTAGGGTTTAGGGTTTAGGGTTTAGGGTTTAGGGAGTATTAGGGAACCTTGCGTTACTTGACCCCCCCCCTCCCTTAAGGACTCTATGCTTCTTGTCCTTAGCTGTTTGTTCCAGGCGGGCGATAGCGTTTGGTTCATTTTGAGTTGTTGGTAGAACCCTAAACTCCCAAACCCTAAACCCTAAACCCCCTCCTTCGCCTGCTTAGACTGACACGAGGAGCCACTGAGAGCAACCACTAGTCGGCACGGGTGCATTCGGTGTGGCACTCCTTTCCAAGCCTTTAGAAGCTTCGACGCTAGAAGCCCCCACACCCTAACATCTAAACCCTAAACCCTAAACCCTAAACCCTCAAGAAAAAATGAATAGAAATTGTATCATTCTGAATTTCCAAGTTATTTGTCTAAACAGCTGACAAGCTGAGTTTAAGTAAATTAACCCAAAACACTTCTGAGGCCAATGGCTCAATTTACTTAAACCTCTCCCCTCCCCCTCCCCCTCAGATCTCTTTCCAGATCTCCCCCGCTTCACCCCAGATCTCCAGATCTCTCCCCAGATCTCCTCCCCCCCCCAGATCTCTCTCCAGCTCTCCCCAGACCCCAGATCTCCCCCCAAATGGGCCCCATTCCCTCACCCCCTCCCCGCCAAGAAATTTGAAACATAGTTTTAGAAATCAAAACGTTCGGTCAAAACATTTCGGTCAAAACGTTATTATTATTGGGACCCAAACCCTATACAATTTCTATAAACCCTAAACCCTAAACCCTAAAACCGAAACCCTGAATCCTGAACCCTAAACCTGGCCAATTGGGACCCGCTGGCCCATTGCAATGCGATCTCCAACCTTCACCCGGAAGTTCACAACTCACAAGCCGGCGGCCTTGACGGTGTTTGTTCTCGTTTCGGGCTCCGGGTTTAGGGTTTAGGGTTTAGGGCAGGTACTCCCTAAACCAGTTGAGAAGCCTAGGAGCGGTGCTCGTCGCTGACTTGGACATCCAGATCGAGGGCGCATCCGGCACACAGGCAGGTCTTAGGATAGTTTAGGGTTTAGGGTTGAGGGTTGAGGGTTTAGGGTTTAGGGTTTAGGGTTTAGGTTGCGGAGGTTGCACTTTGCAGGTTTGAAAGGGGTAAAACACCCATATATATTTTGGCTCAAGAATCTGGGCCATGTGCCTGAAACAAAAAGTAGAGTGCCCTGTGGTTTGGGTTTTGTTTTTGGTTGGTCCAGGGGAGTTAAGGGCTTCGGTTGGGGTTGACTGTTTGGTTCCTTGTCCCCCTTCGGTTGCCCCCCGTATAGGTTTAGGATGGTCTTAGGATAGTTTCGTGGGCCCTGAGTCTGGACCCTACAAACCCTATATGGTTGCGCCCGCCCGCCCCCCCCCCCCCCCCTCCCCCGGGGGGGGGGGCGCAGAACGCACAGCGCACAACCCCCCCCCCCCCCCCCCCTACCCCGGGGGGGGGGGCGCAGAACGCACAGCGCACAACCATATATGCCCTATAAACCCTATAAAGCCTATAAACCTCATAAACCCTATAAAGCCTGAACCCTTGCAGGTCTGGGTAGTTTCATGGGCCCTTAGTATCCACTAATTGCTTAAGAACCCCGAAAAACACAACATATTCTTCCTTAATAAGGGGTAATATAGGGATTATAGTGTTTTTTTTTAAATTCGTTTGGGGTTCTTAAGCAAATAGTCGGTATGGGGCCCTTAAAAGGAGGACCCCTTAAATGCCCCTTACATTCCGTAAGGGGCCATATTCAGGGCCCATGAAAGTACCCTTAGAGCAGGGGGCAGAAGTAGCCATGGCAACAACTCATGGTGGCGTTCAACATACTGAGGGGGTTTCCAAAAGAAGGGTACCGTTGTGCGGGTTTCCGATTGTACGGATTATAGGGCATTTGGGGGTATATGAGGGCTACCCCTAAATAACCATGTAGGCCATATCATCTTTACGTTTTCCTCGGTTTTTTTGGTATATTTGCTTTGTTGGGCCGGGTTCATGACCGTTTGGTTTAAGAAAAGCTTTGACGCCCTACCCGAATGCCGAATTGGTGTAGGAAAACATCCGGGTTTCGGGCAAGGTTTCCATTGCCAAGCTCTTGCGGTAAGGGAACTTACTCTGCGTTCCTTGACAGGAACCACCTAAACCCTACACCATACACCCTAAACCCTACACCCTATACCCTAAACTCTACAACCCTAAACCCTAAACCCTATACCCTAAACCCTACAACCCTCAACCCTCAACCCCAAACCCTAAACCCTAAACCCTAAACCCTAAACCCTAAACCCTAAACCCTAAACCCTAAACCCTAAACCCTAAACCCTAAACCCTAAACCCTAAACCCTAAACCCTAAACCCTAACCCTGCAGGTGTTAAGCATGCCAGGCATCTACCGCTGCCCAGCCGCCTCTGGAAACAAGTGGCGGTGACGACATCCAAGAGCTCTGAATCGGTGGAAGACGGTTTAGGGTTTAGGGTTTAGGGTTTAGGGCCTCAGAAAGCTGTGGGATGAGTGCCCCGAAGCTTTACCAAGGGACAGAGAAGCCTGTAGTCTAGGGCCCTAATTCACTTCTTGGGGTTAGGTGCCCTTCTACGCCCCGTTGAGCAAACAGGGTACCCCTTTTATTCTCCTAGGTTACTTCTGGTCGAGTAGTACACGTGTATATGTGGAGGCACGAACCCTAAACCCTAAACCCTGAACCCTGAACCCCAAACCCTAAACCCTAAACCCTAAACCCTAACCCTTTTCTGGATCCCCCAAAGCCACATGCGGCGCCTTCGCTCGCCGCAACTGCTTGCGGGCTCCTTCTGCGAGGGGCAATGCCCTGAGTGCGCGTGATCGAGGCATCGAGTGCATGGATGCCTGAAAAGAGAAGCGTTTAGGGCTTAGGGTTTAGGGTTTAGGGCTTAGGGCTTAGGGTTTAGGGCTTAGGGTTTAGGGTTTAGGGTTTAGGGCTCAGGGCTCAGGGGCATGGAATAGTCTCTGGGTGTAGAGGCCTAAACCCTAAACCCTACACACGACCCAATGAGCCCACCTGGTTGAGTAAGGTGTAGAAGACATCTGGGTTGGGGCTCATGTCTTCGGAGGCTACGGTTTGCTGAGAGGTTGTACGGGCGAAGATTCCTTGGCGTTTACTCTTGCACGCGGCGTAGGCGAAGGTGTGGTGGATGGGCCACAGGCAAACTGCAGCGCGTGAGCCTACCACGCGGAACGTCTGTGGTTTGGGGACAGTTCAGGTATCATGTCCCACACCTTGAAGCAAGTCGATGGTGATTCTCGACCAGCCCCCGAAAACCAGGCTCAAACCTTGGGGCTTTCACGTTCAACATCCTGTGAGCTGCAGGGCATGTAGAACCGTGGAATCAAGTTGCGGCTTTCTCAGCCTCTGGAGCCCTACGCAGAGGTACTTCCCTAAGAGGTTAGGATTTGAAAAGCTAACGCCAAACCCTCACCTAGCTAGCACATGCCACTGTGCAAGGCATAACCCAAACTCTGGCCAATGAAGCTGGAGTGTGGTTTAGGGTTTAGGGTTTAGGGTGTAGGGTTTAGGGTTTAGGGTTTAGGGTTTAGGGTCCATGCGAAACCCTAAACCCTAACTAAACCCTAAACCCTAAGGGCCATCTTGTTTGTTAGCCTGTACCTTTGGCTTTGAGATGGCAAGGTCAACAGTTTGGGTTAACGTTTGTATGGTCCTTTCTCTTTAACGGGAATTATTGCAGCATAGGGTACATGATCCCAATTTGGGCCCTGACAGACCTAGACCTAGATTTCACGGAAAATGCGACCAAGACCTTATCCACCCGCATCTGTGGATCCCTTACCCCCAACTCTTCAACCGAGAGCGACCGCCCTCGGTAAAGCTTACGTTGAGGGGCGCGAGGGGCGTTTTGATCCTGACCCTAAACCCTAAACCCTAGACCCTAAACCCTAAACCCTAAAGTTTAGCTAAACCCTTAACCCTAAACCCTAAGCCCTAAGCCCTAAGCCCTAAGCCCTAAACCCTAAACCCTAAACCGCAACAAACACGCCTGAGCCTGAGGTGGAAACCATGCGATCCACCCACAGCAAGCTGTCCTGCTGGCGAGTTCTTCTCTGTCTTGATCAGCCCAAAAGGACCATTCGTTGAGATACACCGATTGCACGTGCGCAGAGGAGAATATCACAATGCAACGTTGTGCCACTTATGTGCATGAGAACGTGCTTCAATATATGTCGCGACATTAAGTGTGACTTGGTCCCTAAACCCTAAACCCCAACCTAAACCCTAAACCCTAAACCCTAAACCCTAAACCCTAAACCCTAAACCCTAAGCCTCGTGCCGCATGTAGCTTCGGAGCAGTCCTGCAGTCGACCGTCCGCTACGTCGCAGGTTGTGTTCGGTTCGTTCCCCCCAAAACCACGAGATTAACAGTCATTCTGCACCAGTGTCTTCCTTGCCCTAAACCCTCAACCCCTACAGTAAACTCCAGAAAGTTGGCGCATCCTTATCCCATACCCCAAAAGGTATACCAAAGGGAATCCCAGCTCTCATCCTCCTTGAACCATGAGCCAACTTTCTGGAGTTACAAGCCCTAAACCCTAAACATTTACTGCAACCCCAACCCGACGCTTTACTACTTCCTGCTTTGAAAGAGCTTTGGAACAGTCCAGTGTGGTCTTCAGGTTAGGATCTCAGCATGGCCTTACAAACCCTAAACCCGAGCAGGGTCTCCTCCTCCTCCGGCCCACATTCTCTACCCCTATTGATGCCAGGTTCAAAGACAAGAGCAAAGACTTCATCTTCCGAACAAGCCATGAGCCAGAGCCCACAGTACACGGTTCCTTTAGGTTTCGGTGGGTTCAGAATTGGGGTTTAGGGTTTAGGGTTCCTAAAGATTTTGGCCTAGGGATACTTGGGAATATTTTTTCATTTTTGGGTACCATTTCTTTTGACAGAAACAGCAAACATTCTTAATTGTTGCTAGGGTTCCAAGTTCATTGAAGTTGGGAGGCCGCCGATCTCGGAACTCAGAAGTGATTGGTACTTATTAGTTATTAACCAATGATAGCTGTGCTAGCTGTACTTATAACCCACTGATAAGCCCCTGAAGTGCCCTAATATGGTTATAAGTACAGTTATAAGCACAGTGACCTTGATAGGTTCGCACTCTTTTGGCTGTGCTGGGATTGAGCTCGGTGTCAGATTCCGTGACGTCTGCTGACTGGGGGCATGGTCAAGCACCCTCGCGAGGAGAGTCAGGATTCTAGAGCCGATCACGTGCAAAGGGGGGGTTTAGGGTTTAGGGTTTAGGGTTTAGGGTTTAGGGTTTAGGGTTTAATTAGGGTTTAGGGTTCAGCAGTTCTGAGCGTGAAGAGTCTAGTCCAGCCATTCTCTCGACCAACACCCACCCGCCCAAAGAACCCCACCACATCCGAACATTTTTACCCCTAAACCGTAAAGCCCAAGGCCCAGCTAGGCCCTAAACCCTGAAGCCCAAGGCCCACTAGGCCCTAAATCCTAAAAGCCCAAGGCTAGTGGCTCCACTAGGCCCTAAATCCGGCCCAAGCCCCAGTAGCGCCTAAATCCTAAAGCCCAAGGCCCGTGACCATTTCACGGTGGCCATTGCCCACGGAGAAATGACCATTGCCCACGAAAAATGACCATTGCCCACGAAGACTATAGGGTTTAAATGCTATACTGAAAAGAGGGTTTAGGGTTTAGGGTTTAGCGTTCTCAGACATGTTTCTTGTCACCAAGGTTCTATCGCAAGGGCGTGAAGCACTATCTTGGCGAGGCGGGGGGGGGGGGGGGGGGGGGGGAACCCCTCACACTGCGCTTCAGCTTCCTCCCAGGCAACCATCCCTGAACCCGAAACCCTAAGCCCCTCTTGTGCCGGTTGAAGATGGGTATGCCCCGCAATGGTGGTTCGTGCCCTCAAGGTGCCTTTGTGAGAGTGCAGGATTTAGGGTTTAGGGTTTGGGGTTCAGGGTTGAGGGTTTAGGGTTTAGGGTTTAGGTTCAAAAGGATTTTTTTTAGGGTTCAGGGTTTAGGGTTCAGGCTTTTGGGCAAAACGGTTCTTGAAGTGCTTGGCGCAGGTCATTTGCACGAGGGCCCTTTGGAGAACAGCAAAGTAACGCGCGAAGAGATTTGGGGACTGCTTGAGGGGCATCCGAGTGTTTCCGAAATTAGGGGTACCTTATTGGGGTCCTTATTATGCGGGAATCCTACTATTTGGGGGTCTATGCTACAGGTCCCTTATTATCCCTAAACCCTAAAATCTAAACCCTAAACCCTAAACCCTAAACCCTAAACCCTAAACCCTAAACCCTAAACCCCTCATGTTGTGCTCCATGCTCGCAGGATGAAGATTAGTGAGTGCCATCTCCGAGCTTCGAGAAGGGCACCGCGGACTACTTGACAGAGCATGGGGTTTAGGGTTTAGGGTTTAGGGTTTAGGGTTAGGGTTTAGGGTTTAGGGTTTGGGGTTAGTTGAAGGCTCACGGGTACTCCTAAGTGAGGTCAGAAGTCCCCTAAATAAAGGTTTTAACCTTACCCTACTTCTAACCCTACTGAGTACCCATGAAGCTGCAAGCAAGGTTGAACATGCAGGCACTATATATCAGTTAGTTGCTCTTTATGGGGAGTCGAAGTCAACGAAAGCCATATCTTGGATAACGCCTGTTGGCGCTTTGTGTAGCAAGAATGTCAAAACTTTCACCCTGTCTTTCACAGAACTGCAGCGGTTCCCCACACACTGGGCAGCTGCATCCGTCTCACACCATGATGTCAGGAACAAGGCAGGCTCATGAATCAACATCGAGCGGAAATGTGCTTGTGGAGACACCAACCCACCGTTTGGGGTTTAGGGATTAGGGTTTAGGCTTTAGGGTTCAGGGTTTAGGGTGCGTGCAATTTGCCATTAAGAGAAAGAGGGTTCCTGAATAATCAGATGGGCGCAGGTGTGCTGGAGTTTAGGCATCAGGCTCGCGGGTTCCGTATGGTAGGGGTCGTAAGAATTTCTAATAGTATTCCCTTATGGTATCTTATGGTCCCTTTATGAGTATACTATAATAACCCCCCCCCCCCCCCAAACCCGATTCTAATCAATAAGGCCCCCATATTATGGTATTGCCCTTGTGAGTGTACGGAGAGGCCTGTTTCAAACCGCAGCTCGCGTGCGGATCGGGAAATGAAATCATGGCAGAACTGCGATGTTGAAAAGGCGCCAAACAACAATTCCATTCAAGGGAGGAGCCAAAAAACAGGGCCACAGGTCCAGCGCAGATTCGAATTCGCAGGCCTTTTGCAGTTTTTTGGGAGGGCATTTTGAAATCTGAGGTCCATGTTCCCTAAACCCTAACTCCTAAACCCTGAACCCTAAACCCTAAACCCTACACCCTAAGGAGACCAACTTGCTGGGACCGCAACTCAAGGAAGTGATCTATGGGAAAGTAGCCGAAGGCTCGAGCCCAGCAGGCTGAGAGGTCCAGCCACTTTGTGTTTCCCACCACGTGCATTTAGGGTTTAGGGTTTAGGGTTTAGGGTTCTCGACAGTCTTCGAGTGCTCCTGTCACATCGAACCCGAGCAGCCCTGTTGACCATAGGGCTCTCTGGCCCTAGTAGCTGAATGAGAAATCTCTACACTTCTTGGTCGTATAAGTCCCTATAGAACTCCCTATAGAACTGAAAGTGTGTGTTTTTTTTTTTTTTTGGGGGGGGGGGGGGTTATGAACTCAGCAACTAAGTATCTTATGCACATGTGGTATCCAGTAGACCAGCCATCACGTTTTGAATGCTGCAAGGGTCCTAGTAGCAACTCTGGGTGCCGGAAGTACCAGCCAACATCTCGCTCACCATGTCATTGCATGGACTTAGGGGTGCGCAATGCCCTAGGTTTAGGGTTTAGGGTTTAGGGTTTAGGGTTTAGGATTTAGGGTTTAGGGTTTAGGGTTTAGGGTTTAGGGTCAGAATGTTTGCGGCGCGAGTTGGGCATGCAACTGGCCACCTTCGACTTTGGATCTGGATGGGAGTCTTGGCTGCTCTTGGGCACCTGCGCAGCCTGCGATGGCGAAACTGGTCCTTTGCGCACCTGCCAGAGTGCCGGCTACTTCGAAGGCTCCCTCTGGCGCACAAACCCTATATGTCCCTAAACCCGAAACCCTAAACCCTAAACCCTAAACCACCTACACCTCCAAAAGGCCCCCAAACAGCATCATATGCAGGACGAGGTTGCGGTCGAGAAGTGACGGCCGCCACTCGCCTGGGTGTTTAGGGTTTAGGGGTCAGGTGGTTTCAGGGACTTTAAGGTTTCGGGTTTCGGGGCCAGGGGAAGAGGGGAAGACCAATACCGCGGCTAGGGTTCCCCCAAGCTGAGGCAGCATTTTGGGGCAGGGGGTTTTGGACATTGAGTCTTAAGTTATGGCCGTTTGGGGTTATGTTTTCGGGACGTGGTTTCCAGAGGAAGCTGCCCAAAGAGACCCAAAAGCCTGCTCAGATGGGATCCTAAACAATCAGTCAACAAATGTCATCCCCACATGCAGGTATCAACTGCCCAAACTACCCAGTGAAGTGCACCCTAAACCCTAACCCCAAACCCCAAACCCCAAACCCTAAACCCAAAACCCTAAACCCTAAGTCAAGGTGAGCAGACAGGGAAGGAACTGAGCTGGCAAAGAATATCTGGCTTGACGCTTCCCGTCCAATCGGAGTCCCGTTCAGCAGGTGGAGGCACTCTTCGACTTCTCGCGTTGAGCTCTCGCGTTGCCTTTTGCAGTCTTTAAATGTGCCCTATACCATCTCGCAAGCACCTACTCGGTGTACTGTGCAATAGAAGCAGAGTTCAAGGCTTACGGGAATACTTCGGTTGTTACTGGAGGTCTTCTCCGCAAGCACGTCCTCTGCCCTAGCAGTGGCTGAACACATGCAACGGCGTGGCTTACGTTCACAGCGTCTCTTTGTAACACGGTGTGCCCAGGACCCATCCCCCCTGCCCCAACCCTAGCTTGCACAGCGCGACTTGAAACCAGCGTGCACCGCACAACTTAGGGATTCTTGGGAATCATTTCCAATTCTTGGCAACTGAGACTGCAATTCCCCGAAGAAGCAGCGAACATGAAGAAAACAATGCAAGGGTTCCAAGTTCACTATAATTCCTAAGAAACAGCTAAAATCAAAAAAAAGTTGCTCGGGTTCCAAGTTCACAAAAACTAAGAAACAGCTAAAATCAAAAAAGGAGTTGCTCGGGTTCCAAGTTCACTATAATTCCTAAGAAACAGCTAAAATCAAAAAAAAAAAGTTGCTCGGGTTCCAAGTTCACTATAATTCCTAAGAAACAGCTAAAATCAAAAAAAGAGTTGCTCGGGTTCCAAGTTCACTATAATTCCTAAGAAACAGCTAAAATCAAAAAAAAAAGTTGCTCGGGTTCCAAGTTCACTATAATTCCTAAGAAACAGCTAAAATCAAAAAAAAGTTGCTCGGGTTCCAAGTTCACTATAATTCCTAAGAAACAGCTAAAATCAAAAAAAAACGTTGCTCGGGTTCCAAGTTCACTATAATTCCCAAGAAACAGCTAAAATCAAAAAAAAAGTTGCTCGGGTTCCAAGTTCACTATAATTCCTAAGAAACAGCTAAAATAAAAAAAAAAGTTGCTCGGGTTCCAAGTTCACTAAAACTAAGAAACAGCTAAAATCAAAAAAAAAAGTTGCTCGGGTTCCAAGTTCACTATAATTCCTAAGAAACAGCCAAAATCAAAAACAACGGTTGCTCGGGTTCCAAGTTCACTATAATTCCTAAGAAACAGCTAAAATCAAAAAAAAAGTTGCTCGGGTTCCAAGTTCACTATAATTCCCAAGAAACAGCTAAAATCAAAAAAAAAGCGTTGCTCGGGTTCCAAGTTCACTATAATTCCCAAGAAACAGCTAAAATCAAAAAAAAAATTGCTCGGGTTCCAAGTTCACTATAATTCCTAAGAAACAGCTAAAATCAAAAAAAAGTTGCTCGGGTTCCAAGTTCACTATAATTCCTAAGAAGCAGCCAAAATCAAAAAAAGTTGCTCGGGAACCAAGTTCACTACAGACAAAGAAGGCCCCCCGCCTTGAATCTTAGGATGATTGCTTCGGGCGCTTCGAAGCAGTGCTTGCCCCGTGCCACTCGGAAGAGTTCTCGGGAGTTTTTGGGGGGGTTTAGGGTTTAGGGTTTAGGTTTTAGGGTTTAGGGTTTAGGGTACACAGCAGCTTTGAAGGAATGCCCCGAGGACCCGCAAGGCTTAGAGAAAGATCCACAACCCCTCAGAGCTTCTCCTTGGAAACCCCTTTTCTGTGAGCTGGCAGATGTAATTTTCCAAGCCATGGCTTCCAGCGAGAGAGAGAGGGAGAGAGACAGAGAGGGAGGGGGATGTAGAGAGGGATATAGGATGGTATGTAGAGGGACTGACTTGTTCTATGTGCAAGAAGGAGGGAAGGAAGGAAGGAAGGCAGGAAGGAAGAGGGAGAGCGATTTGCTACCTTAAGCAACGGACCTGCATGGTCCCGTTGCGTTGTGCTTGTTATTTCTTCTTATTCTTCATTCTTAGGGTAGTTCCATGGTCTCTTAATATGGGCCCTGAAGTGGGGAACCCTGGGACCACATGGTCAGTTCTCTAATTATGGTGCCTTTTTGGGTGCAGTTTCTGTTTTGGGTGCGCCTCGTCATAAGGATTCCAAAAGAGACCATATTTTGGAAGCCCTAAACCCTAAACCCAAAGCCTTAAATCCTGAACCCTAAACCCTAAACCGAAGTGACCATATACAGGGACCATGAAACTGCCCTTAGCTTTGGTACTTTACTGTAACTTTAGATCTTTAGCTTTTTTTGGGTTTATTGGGTTTCTTATTAAGGCAGCTAAGATTTTAATTTTTAGCTACACTCCTGAGTGCAGCCAAGTTAGATTCATGGCGATTCCAGGCCGAAGATCCAACCGACAGGGAGGGAGTGAGGATGCGGGCGAGAAGCTGGGTAGGCCCTTGAAAACATGTTGCAGCTTCCTTTCTTTGGTCTAAACCCTAAGCCCTAAACCCTAAACCCCAAACCCGAAACCCTAAACCCTAACCCCCAAACCCTAAACCCTAGCCCTAAACCCTAAACCCTACATATTTTCTTCAAGAAGGGTCTTAAAGGCCATCCCAGGAAGCTGCAGCGCTTCCTGCGGGCCCGATGTGTGCCGGGAAGCGCGCTGGTGCTGTCGATCTCGGGAGGAGTGGATCGGCTTCTGGGTTTAGGGTTTAGGGTTTAGGGTTTGGGGTTTAGGGCTTAGGGTTTAGGGTTTGGGGCTTTGGGGCTTGGGGTTTGGGGCTTGGGGTTTAGGGTTTGGGGTTTAGGTTTCTTTTTCTGTTTTGGTTTCTGTTACACGCATAGATGAGGTTTCGAGAACTTGGGCTTACTTTACTAGTCTTAAGCCACTGACCTTGCTACAACACAGGGACCTTGGCAGTTGCCATCATCATCCCCTTGCAACCCCGCACGTTTTTCGTATCAACTGCACAAAATACCCAGCGCAAAAACTACGCCCCTAGACTGCGCCCCTCAGACACCAGGTGGATTCTATGGTCCTCAGTCATTGCGCGGTTGCCCTGCGAGATCACCTCAAGCTCAAGTTGTCCGCGGTTCACATCGACTACAACGCGCATCCGAACAGCGCGTTGGAAGCCAACTTCGTGGAATCCTGGTCGCGGACCACCGGGCCATGATGAGGGGTTGCTCTGTTAAGTTCAGGGCCCGTTGTAGCTGCCAAATAAACCCCTGTGAAGCCCGAAACCCCAGAATAGGATGCCTCTGTATGCAGCCGTATGCGCCCCAGCCCCTTTTCAGCACCCAATTCCGCAAGTCCCTGCAGGAAAGTGGGCCTGCCGCTTTCGGTCGTCCGGCTGCCCGAGCAGATGAGGGCTCAGACCATCGGCTGATCTTGGGACTGTTTGTTGTGGTTTAGGTGTAGGGTTTAGGGTTTAGGGTTTAGGGTTTAGGGTTTAGGGTTTAGGGTTTAGGGTTTAGGGTTTAGGGTTTAGGGTTTAGGGTTTAGGGTTAGGGTTTAGGGTTTAGGGTTTAGGAGAGAGGGTTTGGTAGGGTTTAGGGTTTTAGGCAAGAGGAGTTGGGGGTGTTTAGGGGTTTAGATTTTAGGGTTTTTGGTTTCAGGAGAGAGAGGGGTTGGGGGGCGGGGGGTTTAGGTTTTCGTGGGCTCTTCGTTGTTGTTTTAGTAGTGCATGTTGGGATTTTTGAAGAGAAGTCCCAAAGGGCGTACCGTTTTCGTGTTCGACCGTACATCACCAGATAGAGGCAGACAATGGCACACTAATGTCATCATATAAGGTATATATGTATAAGAATGTGGCTCGTGCAACCCCTCATGCAAACCCACTACTCGTTCAAGAAGCCCTGACAAACCGATGCCCCAAAGAAAGCATTTACTTACTTTCTTACTTACTTCCGTGCATGCTGTTTGTTTCACCTTGTTCTTCTTCTGTCCTCGACGCTGGCTACCCTAAGCCCTACACCCTACACCCTAAACCCTAAACCCGAAACCCTAAACCCTAAACCCTAAACCCTGAACCCTAAACCCTAAACCCTAAACCCTAAACCCTAAACCCTAAACCCAAACCCCTGACGCACGAGGGGTCGTTAGGGCCCAGGCCCCGCAACACGTTCGAGGACTTCTCCCGCAAGGCAAGGCGCCTTTGGGTGTAGGGTTTAGGGTTTAGGGTTTAGGGCGTGGGGTTTATAGACTAAGGGCGGGAAAGCCGGCAAACAACGCCATCGTAGACGCAAGGGTAAACATGATTCTGGCATGAATGCCTCTAGTCACCCGGCATGGCTGTGTTGAGCCTAGAAACGCATGTTGTTCACGGTGCGTTTTGCCAGGGCGTCTTGTATCAGAGCCCTCAACGCCGGGAATACTCATGCCCAGAAGCCCACAGTAACAAGGGCCATCCATGACCCCCCAGAGCTCGGAGGGTTTAGGGTTTAGGGCTTAGGGCCTTAGGGCCTTAGGGCCTTAGGGCTATAGGGTTTAGGGAGGAACCCGCCAGCTGCCATAGCGATGCTCCAGATGACATGTCAGGTGCGCTACGACGCTTATCGGGAAGCCGTGGGGATTTCCGGGGCTTTGGCCGTGCTGATGCTTGGGTTGTGACTTCAGCTCATGTGGGGGTTTACGAACAAACAGAGACCCCTTTTTTCACAGCGACCCCAGCGTGGAAGGCGCTTATGTATTCAGCCTTTTTGAGGATGTTGGTCGGATTTGAGGATGTGGCCCACCTTCAGGCAAGTCGGTGGGATATCACAGTGCTGAGCTCGCCTGGGATGTACAACCCCCCCCCCCCCCTAGCGTTTTTGCTGCTGAATCCCAATACCCTAAACCCCTGTAACCTGTGAGCGAGTGTGAGAGTCGAAGACCTGGAACACAAGCTTATGATTGCTAGAGGAGGCCAGATGCGAAAAAAAAACCAACAAAACAAATCTAACCCTCTCCCCTCCCTCTCCCCCCTCCCCCTCTCCCCGAACCATCGGATTCTTCTACCTTGGTTTAGAGTTTAGAGTTTAGGATTTCCTTCTGCTAACACTGATAGGCTTGCCGAAGCCTTGAGAATCTCCATGCTGCCCATAATGTCTAATTTACCCCTTCCCCCTCCCACCACATCCGCACACTTGTGCCAACTTGCAGCAAATTGGACGAACACCCCCGAGCGTAAGTCGCCTTATCCGCTTAGTTACGGTTTCTACATGGGCTTCTTCTTTGTTAGAGTATACCGGCTCGGAATAGCATGGACCAAATGTAGCAACATTAGCAAAACACTTTGCGAAGCCATACCTCGCAAAGATGACCTCGTTTGGGGTTTCGCCGGGTTTGAGACTGGCCAGAAAGAGATTGAGGACCGGTCACCACGAAGACGATGCAGCGGAGAATGTTCTGTCGAACCTTCTGATGCTGAGCCGCATTTGCTGGGAGCGCGGCCCAGTGTGACAGATGCCTCATGGTTCTTTCGATATCTGATATGCGCCAGTCGAACATAGTAGGGTCTATTCGTTTATTTCATGTGTGAGCCTGTCAGCCGAATTCTTGCATTACATCAAGTTTGCTTTTGGGAGGTGCCGTTAGAGGCTCATGTTTGGGGTCTGTGCAAAAGTGTGGGGGACACGCGGGGCCACACATCGCGACGCAAAGGCTAACTCGGGCTTACACCTGCTGGCCCTGGCAAGTTGGAGTATATTACCACCTTGCAAACCCCAACACGAACAAAATTCAACGAACCTAAGCCCTAAACCCTAAACCCTAAACCCTAAACCCTAAACCCTAAACCCTAAACCCTGAGTCAACTCTGTCTTGCTCTTACGTGTGGCACCATCGGGATGATGTTCTGGGGAACTGCTTTGCGTTTGCTATGCTGCCGGATTCGGGTCAAGGATCCCTGGTCGCTGGTAAAATTTAGGGTTTAGGGTTTAGGGTTTAGGGTTTAGGGTTTAGGGTTTAGGGTTTAGGGTTTAGGGCTTTGGGTTTAGGGTTTAGGGTTTAGGATCCCAATGAAGCCAAGAAGGCGTGCCCCTCTGCCCAAACAAGGCTTGTGCCTCTGTGAGATCCCAAGCCGGAACCCCCAAAAACCTAACAAACCCTAAAGACCCTAATCCCTGAGACCCCTAGACCCTAAACCCCAAACCAACAACAAACGCACAAATCGAGAAGTGCACGAAACAAAATAACCCCAAACCCTAAATCCTAAACCCTAAACCCTAAACCCTAAACCCTAAAACGCCAAGGATGGGCCGCAGCCTTTTCCACCTCCCTGTACTGGGCCCGGAGGCGCCCATGTTTTAGGGTGTTTAGGGTTTAGGGTTTAGGGTTTAGGGTTTTAGGGCTTACGGAATATTTCTTGAATCTTTGCAGTGCGTTCCTTTGTTCGAGGTGTAGGGTAGAAGTTTCAAGAGGCGGTGGAAAGTTGAGGGGACACCAGGGGCCTCGTGGGTGTCTTCTGAGCCCCGCCACACGCAGAGCCACCAAAATGTCCCTCACCTGGTCTCCAAGGGATGAAGGCTCCTACCCCTAAGGTTGTGCCCTGAAAGGTGCCCCTGTTACATACTCCCAATATCATGATTCCTTTGGGGATCTTGAGAAAGAGGGTCCCCCAAAACCCAAGGGCGCAACGTGAAGGGTCTTAAGCTGCAACCCTGGGAGTTTTTTTATTGTCCTTCTTGGGCTGAAGGGCACCATACTTTGGGATCATCTGAGGGCCAACCTGTGAGACGTCCTGTACCCCTACATGGAGATTCATGGTACTTATTCAGCAATTATAACTTTACTTATGACCATATTCGGGTACTTAAGGGGCGTAGAAGTGGGTTATATGTACACCTGTACTTATAACCATATTGGGGCACTCAAGGGGCTTATAAGTGCGTTATAAGTACACCTGTACTTATAACCATATTAGGGCACTTAAGGGGCTCATAGGTGGGTTTTAGGTACACCTGTACTTATAACCCTATTAGGGCACTTTAAGGGGCTTATCTTGTCGGGTTACGAAGCCCCCAGATCGACTGAGCTCTGATGCCTGGGACTGTAGGTTGTTTACATGACTGGACTTGCTAGCGGCTGGTCTGCTTGGGAGACAAGACCCAAAACCTGCGACCCTAAACCCCAAACCCGAAACCCCAAACCCCAAACCCCAAACCCTAAACCTAAACCCTAAACCCTAAACCCTAAACCCTAAACCCTAAACCCTAAACCCCAAACCCTAAACCCTAAACCCTAAACCCTAAACCCTAAACCCTAAACCCTAAACCCGACTCGGGGAGCCAAAGGCGCTGATAGAGGGCGTCACGGTCTGGCGGCCGCATCTGGGCTTTCTTAAAGGGTATAATGAGGGGGACCCCCTAGAAGGTACCCTTAACCTTCTTCCCCTATATAACCCTTATATATATATATGTATATGTATATATATATGTATATATATATGTATATATATACATGTATATATGTATATATATATATATGTATGTATGTATGTATATATGTATATCTGTATTTATTGCTTATAAAGTCCCTATATGCCCAAGTAGCCCCTAAATGACCGCTAAAGAACCCCTACGGTCCCTTCTAAGGGTCCCTCCTTTAGTCCCTTGACTTTCGGAGTTTGCTTTGTTTAGCACTTGGGGAGGATTCCAGGGATTCCTGTGCGGGTTCAACAAAGGGATTTATAGGGCTTTGGGCTTTGGGCTTTAGGGTTTAGGGTTTAGGGGGCTTCTGGTTTTGGAGCTGGGGGCTTCAGGGGGAGTTTGGCGGGGCTGCGAACATTAACTTTTACTTTCGGCATTCGAGGGACCCTCGGTGGTTAACTGCAGATTGCAGACACAGACCCTAGCGTAGAAAACACCACAGTCCAGCTTAGCACCTGCAACATGAGAAGCAGCGTATTCAGGAGACGAAGGGAGGAGTGTCAATACAAAGCGAGCTCACATCCCGTATCCCGCCTAACCCCGCGGAAATCCCAAGCCCCAAAACGATTTTGGGTGTAGGGTTTAGGGTTTAGGGTTTGGGGTTTGGGGTTTGGGGTTTAGGGTTTAGAGTTAGGTTTCTGGAGTGTATGGGTTTAGGGTTGAATGCTTTGCGTTTCGGGTCTCCACACCCAAAGCCCCGAGACACTGCAAGAAGCACAACCCGAAGCCCAGAGGTTTTCCGGCTTGCCGAAAAGAGCCCTCATTCGCTTCGCAACTTGGCGGGAAGTGCCTTGGTTTAGGGTTTAGGTTGATAAGGGTTTTGGGTTTCGGGTTTAGGGTTTAGGGTTTCGGGTTTAGGGTTTAGGGTTTAGGGTTAGGTTTCTAGGGTGTAGGGTGGGCCCTACAGACAGCTCTCTAACTCTGAAAAGGCCGGCAATGGGTCTTCAGATTGACTCTTTCAGCGTCTCGGATTACTAACGAAACGTGGGGGAAATCGGGTGCCATTTCACCACCTGGTGATTCTGCAGCTAGGAGCCGCTACTCAGATGAGCTATGAAAGAGTTGACCCGAGCTGCATCCGGGTTGAGGGTTTAGGGCGCAATGTTTCTATGATGATGTGTCACGTGTCACGCTGGGGATTTCTAGATCGCTTCGAGGTGTGGGACAGCCCACTCCCAACACCCCGAACTTTGTGCTCGCACCCCACTTGAGCCGGTCTCCGGACATTCCGCGCAATGTGTTATCAACAAGCTGGCCGGTGTGAAGTGAATCTTAGACGACCCCCTGACCCTGATAAAATGGAGAGTCATATAGGATTCCGACTTGAAACTCGATGTCCGAAAACCCTAAAACAACACCACCACATGGCAATGTAAGAGTTCGGGTTTAGGGTTTAGGGTTTAGGGTTTAGGGTTTAGGGTTTAGGGTTTAGGGTTTAGGGTTTAGGGTTTCGGGTTTAGGGTTTAGGGTTTAGGGTTTAGGGTTTAGGGTTTAGGGTTTAGGGTTTAGGACCCACCTGCCATGCCCTTAAAGATGCACATCGGGGCATGTGGCTTTAAAACGCTCTAACGCTCACCGAAGGTCCCTGCGCCTCCAAACATCCCATACTTGTAGCCACATCCGCCTCCACCTCCATCGAGCCATGCCTGGGAAAACCCTAGAGAACCCTTTAAACCCTAAACCCTAAACCCTGAACTGCCTTTCACACAGGCAAGAAGGTATGGCATACCGCACCTGCGAAACAACGATCCGCCCGCTGGGCGGCGGGCGGTGCTCCGACGTGAGGTCTTTCCGACCCTGGACAACGCCTTTGGGCAGAGAAGCTTGGGCACTTCACGATAATCAACCTGTAAAGGGTTTAGGGTTTAGGGTTTTGGGTTTTGGGTTTAGGGTTTAGTTTATCAAAGTTAAGACTTCCAAAACATCCATCTCAAGCAATACAGCCCAACTCTTCAAAAGAAACCGGGATGGAGTATGACGGGATGCCACTCCGGCAAATTTTTAGGACCAACATTAAAGTTCTCTAAACCCTGGGCATGAAAAGGCTTAAGAACCAGGATACGGGCAGTCCTCTGCATTACGGACCCGCTTTTTGGGTGCTTTTTTTTCAGGGCGCCGTGCTATACGGGGGCCCCAAAAAAGGGACCCCAGAATTTAGAGAACTACCCATCTGGGCTCCCCCCATTTTCAGGAACACTGCGCAATGTCGCTCGGGTCGGGCGCTCTGCGAAAGATTGGAAGCGGATCATCGATGACCAGATCCTTGCCCTATTTTGGAATTTATTTTTGTTCTTATAAAACCCAAGAGGATTATATTCAAGGTAATATCTTTAATTAAGGTTCTAAGGGGAGTAAAAGGATCCTTGCCCCATTTTGGAAGACGGTGCGGCGGTTCCCGCATGGTGTGCTAGTCCCGCTGGGGGGCTACGCTTCGTGGCCGCTGGCGTTCTGGGAGGAAGCGTTGGTGGCTAGGACCGGGAGTAGGCCCTTTTGTCCTTTTTTTAGGGTTGGGGTTCCCTCAACATCCCCTTAAAAACCAAAAAGGGCACCCTTTTTATTCCTAGGTTGCTCCCGGGTCTAGGTGGGGATCTTTCACGCAATGGGCCGGCCCATGCTCTCAAAACGTTCGGTTGACAAGTTGGTGGACGCCCTTCAAGCGAAGAAGTCTGCATGGCTCCCGATCCACAAGCACCTCATGGCTTGTTCAGCTGTAGCTACTCGAGAGGGTCCCCCTTTGAAGAGCCAGAAGAAACGATTGGCATAAGAACCCACAAAATATGAAAAAAAATGAATCAACTTATGGCCCTTCATGGGAAGGAATATTTCGTTTTTTTGTATAAACATAACTATCTCCTTACTACCCTTAATAGGGAAGTTGTTGTTTTTTTTGTAGGGGGGGGGGGGGTGGGGCGGGGGTTCTTATGCCACACAGGCAGCTATGCCTCTTCGTGGATGGCCAGCTACATCAACTCGCCATCCTGGATGCCGAGCTGCTCCCAAGTAGGAATGAGGAGCTGAGTTGACTCTCAACTTTCTCCTGAATCCACGAGTGAAGGGGGATTCCTCAACCCTGACCCCTAAACCCTAAACCCTAAACCCTAAACCCTAAACCCTAAACCCTGAACCCTAAACCCTAAATAAACTCCGGAATGAAGAGTTGTAGAAAACTCAACTCTCAAGCGCAACCAAAAAAACACCACAGGCGGTACGTTTAGAAAGACGTCCAGATGCCCTTGACCTCTAAACCCTAAACCCTACTTCGATGAGCTATGTTTCAAGCGACCGGCCCGCAACCCTAAAGCCTAAACCCTCAACCAAGCCTAAACCCTAAACCCTAAACCCTAAACCCTAAACCCTAAACCCTAAACCCTAAACCCTAAACCCTAAACCCTAAACCCTAAACCCTAAACCCTAAACCCTAAACCCTAAACCCTAAACCCCACTCCAAACATGTCCTTGCGAGAGGAGATGGGTTGCTGGAGGGCGGACCCCAGCGAGCCCGCAACTGCTGGGTGCGGCAACAGTCCCAAAAAACAGGCTTGCCAGCAGCAGATAGGGTTTAGGGTTTAGGGTTTAGGGTTTAGGGTTTAGGGTTTAGGGTTATAGGTTATAGGGTTTAGGGTTTAGGGTTTAGGGTTTAGGGTTTAGGGTTTAGGGTTTAGGGTTATAGGTTATAGGGTTTAGGGTTTAGGGTTTAGGGTTTAGGGTTTAGGGTTTAGGGTTTAGGGCAGACTGGACATGAGTTTCCATGAAAAGGCATGCCTTGGAAAAAGAAAGTGCAGATCATACCATGTCATCTATCTCTCTCTAGTTATAGGTTATAGGGTTTAGGGTTTAGGGTTTAGGGTTTAGGGTTTAGGGTTAGTTTATACAATCTACACATAGGGATGCAGTGTGTTTTTGTCTACATATACGCATAGATGTATAAATATCTGTAGGGTCCGCTCTCCTAAATACCTCAACCACCCTAAACCCTAAACCCTAAACCCTAAACCCTAAACCCTAAACCCTAAATTTAAACCCTAAACCCTAAACTCTTCCTAGAAGTTCCTGGCCGCCTCGGAGAACGAAGGAGGCGTTGTGCGGACTTCTGAGCGGCTCCCTGCTGCTGGAACTCAGGGCTCCGCCTGGTCGCACTGCTGCTGGGATGCGTTTATAGGGTGCAGGAAGCTGGGTTTAGGGTTTAGGGTTTAGGGTTTAGGGTTTAGGGGGTTAGGGGTTTAGGAAGCAAAGGGGTTTGGGTTTTGAGGGGTTTGCAAGGTCTTGAGGGTTTGGGTCTTGAGGGTTTCGAGAGAGGGTTTTGACCCTAAACCCTAAACCCTAAACCCCAAACCCTAAACCCTAAACCTTAAACCCTAAACCCTAAACCCTAAACCCTAAACCCTTGAGGGTTTTGAGGGTTTATATAGATGGTTTTGAGGGTGGAAGTTTCCATGGGGTGCCTTGGGAAGCCACATCCCGGGGATGAAAGACACTTGCACCTGATTTAGGGTTTAGGGTTTAGGGTTTAGGGTTGAGGGTTTAGGGTTTAGGGTTTAGGGTTTGGGTAGGATTCTTCAGACACACTAGTAGGGCACCCTAAAGCCCTAAACCCAAAGGTGAAGATCCACGTGGACCTTCCATCCAAGATCAAAGCTCGCCTCCCCGCACCTGATACCATTGCACGTTCTTGCGGGCTTAATGCTGCTTCTTGGCCTGGCTTGGGGGTGAGGGTTGAGGGTTCAGGGTTTAGGGTTTAGGGCTTAAGAAGTGTTTGGGGTGTAGAGTGTTTAGGTAGCCTGCGGTATTGAGGACTCGCTGAAAAGGGTGTGGGATTCTGAGGCGAAACTTTGGGGCGCCTAGGGATGCGCTGTTCTTGTGTTTGCCTGCGGGTGCTCTTTAAGGCCAGAGGCTAGCTGGAGATATGAACAGCATTGTCAAAGAGGCATTGGAAGAAGGATCTTCGCGCTGTCATCTTATCCTTCTTTTTTGCTGAAGAGCACCTTCAGTTAAGTGCAGAGGACCACCATGCATGGCAAATATTTAAGGAAGTCGGGTGGAGTATGGGAAGGCGAGTCACTTGAGTCAGCATATGACACATCAGCAATGTAGAGAAAAATGCTGGGCGTGAGCTTTCCAGGCAGAAGCATGACGTCCGGATGCAAAACCGTCCAAGCCCTAAGACGCAAATACTGTAGCCCTTAAAATCCAAAAAACTTTGGAACCCTAAATTCTGAAACCCTAAACCCTAAACCCTAAACCCTAAACCCTAATGCGGCGTTGCGGGCCCTTGATCTTGTTTTGGAGCCCTTGCACTTCTTTGGCCTTTGCTTTCACGTCCCCACCACCAAACCCTGCTCACCCCTACACCCTAAGCCGAAACCCTAAACCCTAAACCCTAAACCCTAAACCCTACACCCTACACCCTAAGCCCAAACCGAATCCTGTCCTCGAGTTTCGGAAGCCGACGCTGTGTGCATGAGCCACAGTCTGTTGATTTGTTTTGTGCATGTGGACCAAAGGCTCACATCTTTGAGATCCCTAAATTGGGATGTTCCCCTTATACTAACAGTCCCTGATAGGGGGTACTATACTCCCTATTAAGGACTGCTCGTTCAAGGGGATCATCCCAAGCCCTGAACTAAGAAAACCCGTCGAAACCCTGAACCCTCAGCTCAAATCCTTACAGGGTTGGGGTTTAGGGTTTAGGGTTTAGGATTTAGGGTTTAGGGTTTAGGGTTTAGGGTTCAGTCAGGGTTCAGGGTTTAGGGTTTGCCATCCTTTGAACTTCTGGATCCAGGTCGCAACTCAGATGGTCCAGCTGACTGCAGTGCTTGATCCGTTGGACGCTTCGCTTATCGGTCAAGAAGTCACAAGAACACCCGGGCTTGGGAAAAAGGCAACGGGAACTCGTTGTCCCCAAACGCACTTGTGCGGACGACTTCGACCCGACGTAGGCTTCTTGGGAACTTGGAGAATGTCTGTATGTAAAAGGAGATTATTTATATATATATATATATATCTGAGGTGTATATATATATGTATGTATACATTTCCTACTCAACTTGCTTGAAACCACTCATGTTTATTTATTCGCAACTTTGGTCCACACGCCTCATGTTGCTTCACCTCCGCTCCACAGATTTTGGGCTCCACAAGCGAGCTGCTGCCTGTTGCCAAGAGCCTCAGTGCAGCCCAATGGCACGCTTCACCTGTGTGCTACTGAGCCTCTGTGCTGGACGGGAGCACCACGCAAGGGTACATATGCTCTGTGAGACCAAAACGTCGTTTTAGTGAATCTTCTTGAGGAACCCTCTTGGATCCCAACCTGCAACTTGAGTCCTGAGGGGCATATTGGTAGTCTAGCCAGGGCCACGACCACACACACAAACTAAACCCTAAACCAATTAAACCCTAAACCCTAAACCCTAAACCCTAAACGCAAAGACACAACGTGCAGGACTGGTGCCGAGTCTCGGGGAGGAGGCTCGCCAGCTACGAGGTTTCCAGAAGGATTCCCAAAGTGAAGCCGAGGGTGAATGGTCGTTCTTGAATCCGTACCCATGCTGCATTTCAACAGCTTGCTTTTTGTTTTGTGTGTGTGTTGTTTTGTATGCCTATTTTCCGCGGCCCGGCTGGGTCAGAAGCTTCTTGTGCAGCTCCCCTAAGCCCTAAACCCTTTAGGGTTTAGGGTTTAGGGTTTAGGGTTTAGGGTTTAGGGTTTAGGGTTTAGGGTTTAGGGTTCAAGACCAGCAAAGGAACCCCGAGATCCTGGCCTCTTGGATTCTCTCGGCATTTCTGACTGTGGAATTTATTAACTTGGTCTGTTGTAGAATATAACTGGGATGTTCCCCTCTACACACTAACAGTCCTTAATGAGGATCATCGTAGGTGCATTCTAATACCTCTTCAGGACTGTTAGTATAAGGGGGAAGATCCCAATCCATGTCTGCGCTCCTAGCATACAAAGTCTAAACCCTAAACCCTAAACCCTAAACCCTAAACCTTAAATTCGGCCACGCAGTTTGCGGAAGAAAGGTCTGGGATGAGAAGGCCGTCGCAGCGTCCGGTAGCCACGAGCGCTACGGCGGATGGTTGAAGACGCCCCTCGTGCATGACCTTGCCATGTCACCATACGAAGCTGTGCCGTACGTGTGCCTGCGCGCGCCTCGACTACTATCTTTTACATGATCATTATTCTTCTTATGGCAGTCTATTTTATGTGACTGTCTTGTAACATGTACATTCCCCTTTTTTAGGGGTTCAGGTTCCCTTATAAACCCCTTCAGCCCAGAAAGGGCACCCTTTTAATTCCTAGGTTACTCTTGGGTCTAGTACCCCAAACCCCAAACCCTAAACCGTAAGCCCTAAACCCTAGACCGTAAACCCTAAACCCTACTAAACCCTAAACCCTAAACCCTAAACCCTAAACCCTAGGTGAGTGGCATCCCCGCGACCCAGCAGCCTGCAAAGCATGGCCCGCTATTGATCCACTGCGGGGGCCCAGGCCTTCGTGAAAGCCTCGACTGCCCGCTTAGGTGGGTTTAGGGTTTAGGGTTTAGGGTTTAGGGTTTGGGGTTTAGGGTTTGGGGTTTGGGGTTTAGGGTTCCCCTAAACATCCCCAAGCCCTAAACACCTGCAAGTGCCGAGGAGATCTTAGGAATGATGTTGGTTGGCTGCCCCCACTCCTCAAAGCGATCCTGGCTTGGAGATGCGCGCATCTAAAAGTCATTCGGCCTTGGGGCCTTGGGACACTACCTACTTAGCCAATAGTTGAACTGTGAATTTTCTGGGTTTCCTTATCTAGTCGGAATAGTTGATTTTAGTAGGAATATTTAATTTTTTATTTAGTCTGAATAATTCATTTTCAACTTATTCACCCTGGGTTATTGGAGATGTAAGACGAGCAGGTGAGCAGGCGCAGGCCGCACATGACAAGAATCCATGAGCCCATTCAGAGGCTACTAGTTGCTTAAGAACCCCCCCCCCCAATTAAACAGATTATAATATATATGTATATATTCTTACTTATAAGGGTAACATAGGGATTTAAGAAACCCCCCCAACAACAAATATAAGCATTCTTCCATGTAAGGGTGACATTGGGATGATTATCTCTTTATTCTTTCTTGGGGGTTCTTAAGCAAGATAGCATTCTTCCTTATAAGGGTCATAGAGAGATTATTCTCTCTGAATTTCTGGGGGTTCTTAAGCAGAATAGTAGCCCTAAACCCTAAACCCTAAACCCTAAACCCTACACCCTACACCCTAAACCCTAAACCCTAAACCGTCGGAGGGACCTCTGGCCGCAGGAAGTGGCAGGGAGTGCCTCCCCAAGAAGGGATTCGACATTCGCGGAGAAGGCCGGGTGTCCTTGTAGTTTCCGCCAGTGACCCTAAACCCTAAACCCTAAACCCTAAACCCTAAACCCTAAACCCTAAACCCTAAACCCTAAACCCTAAAGTGGGCTTGGGTGGCCACCGAAAGTCTTTGCAGAGAAATGGCGCAAGGGGACTGGCAGGGATGAAGACGCCCAGGTAACAAGAGGCATTACCATGGGTTTAGGGTTTAGGGTTTAGGGTTTAGATGGGTTTAGGTTCTAGGGTTTAGGGTTTAGGGTTTAGGGTACAGAGGACAGAACTGATCTACGAAAATCCTTTGCCTATTTACAACAACAACCCAAACATCAGCATATGCAGCGATGTGTGTGTGTGTCTCATCATTAGTTGCCATTAGCTTCCAATCATCGTGGCCTTCACGCAAGCGCGTGTATAGACGGAAAATGCAGTGGCGCGATTGCAACACGTCAAGCCTTTTTCGATCCTTCGGCTTTGCGGGATGGGGGAGGCAGGGAACCCTAAGGGTTTAGGGTTTGAAGGGTTTGAAGGGTTTGAAGGGTTTGAAGGGTTTGAAGGGTTTGAAGGGTTTGAAGGGTTTAGGGTTTAGGGTTTAGGGTTTAGGGAGGCGGGGACGAAGCAGAAAAACCTTCTTTGCAAGATTTCATGGCAAGTCGTGCGCCGGTCCACCTGAGAGCATCGCAGGTGCCAAGAAAACCCACGGAATCCACATGGGCAGTTGTCTAAATCAGGGTCCCTTTGTTGGGTGACATGCATGGCGCCCTCAAAATATAAGCACTGCTCACGTCTCGGGGTGCTTCGGGCAGAGGCCGACCCCGATGAAATCGTTCCGAAAGCTACCATCTTGATTTCAGGACTTTTCTTGTTAAAGAGCTGTTATCGGGCTTGTTTAGGGCTGTTTTAAGGGTTTTGCGAGGGCTATTTTTTTGGGGGAGTCTGAAGGTTGTTGTTGAGGGCTGTGGGGACCGCAGAAGTTGCAGAAATTGTTCCCGCAAGGGCCTCCAGAACCCACTGTTTTCTCTCTCGGACCCAAAGCGAAGGTTTCAAATCATAGGGGTTCGGTGGGTTACTTGGTTCGCTAACCCTAAACACTAAAACCCTAAACCCTAAACTTTATAAACCCTAAACCCGAAAGTGTTCGAGGGTGTTCCGCACCGCATGGTTGTGAAAGGCAACGCGAGCAATCTCAACTCCCATTTCGACTGGTGGGCGATTGACCAGCGAGGAGTTGGCTTGCAAGGAGCCCTATGGGTTTAGGGTTTGGGGTTTAGGGTTTAGGGGTTAGGGTTTAGGGTTCAGGGTTTAGGGTTCAGGGTTCAGGGTTCAGGGTTCAGGGTTCAGGGTTTAGGGTTTCGGGTTAGGGTTTAGGGTTTAGATCGAGATGCGGTGTTCTTTGTTGGTGCAAGCATGTGTAAGCGCTTGAGTCTCACTTCCAGGCCTATTTCCCAGCTCCAGGTTCAAAAAGGGTTTGGGGCTTAGGGTTTAGGGTTTGAGGCACAAAAAGGGTGCGTTTGGCTTGGGGTTTAGGGTTTAGGGTTGCGGAGCAGTGTCTAGGTTCCAAGGGTTTAGGGTGTAGGTGGAGCTGCCTGGGGGCTAGGGCTCTCCTTGATATTGTCTGCTCCCTCCTCTTGACTTGAACGGAAACATCAAACATCCCCCCCAAAAAAATCAACAAAGAATAAGAACAAGAAGAAGAAACAAAGCCCTGCAACGTACACCGCCCGGAAGCCTTACCCTTAAACCCTCAACCCTAAACCCTAAACCCTAACGAAGGTTGGACCGTTAACGTCTGAAGTGCTAGGATGGTCGTGTAGGTCTTTACATGCGAGGCGACAGCGGGGCAGAGGGGATCTCGTACCCACAGGGGGGTTTCCAAGAACAGGGGTGCCCTTTTCAGGGCGTCCCTTCAAGGAGCTTCTATTCTACTTGGGGGTATGAAAGGGGTACCCGTATTCTCGTAAACTCCCCCCCCCCTCCCCATCCTGCAAGGAATGTTCCCCACTGGGGAGAATGACACGGTACCTCCTTGCCCCTTCAAGCACCTCGACGGAGATGGTCTTGTGCAGAATTCCTGGGAGGAGTTAGAGAAAGAGCCCCCCAATCCTACCCTGTGCAGCACGACTTGAAGGTTCATGCATACTTATAAGTAGGGTTATCAGTCCTCTAAGTAAGGTTTCTAACCATGGTCACCCTACCCATAGCTCTATACTTGTAAGTAGCCATGACTCTCCAAGTATTTGAGAATTTTTAGGGATCGTTGTGTACCACTTTCTAGATCCTGCCAGGGGTTAGGGGTCTCTGAATCCTTACCCATGCAGGCCGAAAGCATGGATTTGCGGTTCTTCATGTAGAAATCAAGGGGGTGCATGCAGCCTTAACCTTCATCCCTGATTCTGTTCCAAAAACGAAAAGGATTATCCGCTCCACACCCCTTCAAACCAGGCGCAGTTTCGGACTCTTTGGAAGATGCAATGAATTCGCTTTGAGTTCAGGGTCTGTGGCTCGAAGGCTGTGCCTCTTCCCTCTCAACTCGTACGCCAGAAGGCCTACATCCCCACAGCACGTAAACCCAAAACCCTAAACCCTCAACCCTAAACCCTAAACCCTAGCCCCAAGAGCCTCTGCGCAAGGTATCCTTCGGGGGAGGCAATCCAACCTTTCCCAGAGTTCCAGTGCAGCGAGCTGATGAAGTCGGGGCTTGGCTTCGACCAGGACGGGCTGCTTACAGCCAGCTAGATACAGGGGCAGGGGTTTAGGGTTTAGGGTTTAGGGTTTAGGGTTTAGGGTTTAGGGTTTAGGGTTTAGGGTTTAGGGTTTGCAGTTTAGGGGGTTTAGGGTGTAGGGTCAGTCTCCCACTGCTAGATGTGCGGATTTTTCACCTTAGCGTTTACAGTTTAGGGGTTTAGGGTTTAGGGTGTAGGGTTAGTCTCCCCACTGCTAGATGTGCGGATTTTTCACCTTAGCTAGGACACCATTGAGCGGGGGGGGGGGGGGTTCTTATTATAATTCGGAGCCCAAGATTTAAAGGCCTACTGCGAGTTTTGTTGATCCTTTCCGGCCAGGACATCATAGCCCGGATGCAAAACGTCCCTAAACCCTAAACCCTAAATCGGGCAAAACGGGTGCGGGGTTTTAGGGGTGCGGTGTATGGTAGTCTTCCAGCGAGTTCACAGGTCCAGCTGCAAACTACAAGTCTCACTTCCCGAAGTGGACACTTATGATTTCCTGGGTAGGCCCTTGCGATATGGGGGTGTCCGAAATTAGTGGTACCTCATTGGGGTCCTCATTATAAGGGGATCTAATTATTTCGGGGTCTATATTAGGGCTCCCTTATTCTCGTAAACGAAACATGTTTGGGAAATGTGTCTCTCTATGTCTATAATAGTTGAAGAATCACACGTTTCTCCGCATTTAATGTTGCACTGCTTTTAATTATTAGCCCCCCCCCCCCCCTAAACCCTAAACCCTAAACCCTAAACCCTAAACCCTAAACCCTCTGGGGGGAGCGGGGGCATCCTGAAGCCTCAGACTGAAAACCCAAACCCCAAACCCTAAACCCTAAACCCTACTAACCAACCCTTGAAAAACATTTTCCGGTAAGAAGAAATCTTGTGATAATAGCGGGTTCCACCAACAAACTCGGTTCGCAGAGTAAGTTTTCGAAATGTGTGATTCTAGCTCGACCTTGCTTTTTTATTCAAAGCAGCGCAACAGTGTTTACCAATGTTGTCATAGGGTTTAGGGTTTAGGGTTTAGGGTTAGGGTTTAGGGTTTAGGGTTTAGGGTTTAGGGTTTAGGGTTTAGGGTTTAGGGTTTAGGGTTGAGCACATGTCTCTACCTTGGAAGCCCCGAAGGTTGCACCCTTGGGTTTGGGGACCTTTAAAGATCCTTAGGGTAACCTCTTAGGGGTAGAATAGGGTTTAGGGTTTTGGGTTAGGGTTTAGGGTTTAGGGTTTAGGGTTCAGGGTTCAGGGTTCAGGGTTCAGGGTTCAGGGTTCAGGGTTCAGGGTTTTCCCTCGGGGTCCGAGCTTGACTCCCTGCAAGATCGCGCAGCTGATGCTGGGTGCCGATGCATCGGAGAGCGACATCGAGGAGGCGAAGGAGACACTTGGCTCCTGTTGGGGTTTCGGGATTGTAGGGTTTAGGGTTTGGAGTTTGGGGTTTGGGGTTTAGGGTTTAGGGTTTAAGGGGGCATTATAGGGCTTATGCGGTTTATATAGGGTTTAGGGTCTGCCGCGACGCAGCGGCGAAGCCATCAGAGCCGAGGTATGTGTATACCATCCTCGCCGTGGGAGGGCTCACGGAGACTGACTCAGGCGGCTCCCCCTAGGGTTTAGGGTTTAGGGTTTAGGGTTTAGGGTTTAGGGTTTAGGGTTTAGGGTCCCCCGGCCGTCCGCATGTGCAAATACGCAAAAAATGTGCATTGACAAAGCTGGACGCATTGCGTTTCGGCCTGGGGTCACCATACGGTGTTTCGGATATCGTTTTTTTAAGAGGAGGAGATCGCTGAGGAAAACGTTGAAGCCTGCGGGCTTTGTCCTGCAGCAGAAGACCCCAACTCCCAACTTTGGTTAAGCACTTGGCTACAAGGGGCGCTGGTGCTCGTCTGGGTTTAGGCTTAGGATTTAGGGCTTTAGGTTTTAGGGTTTAGGGTTTAGGGTTTAGGGTTCTGCGAAACTCCAAAGAGCCGCACACCACAGGCATCCTGGCGTATAACGAGACCTATGTCCGACGCTTTGGCCTTGGGATACATGTGTTTGCTCTTCTTTCCCTGAGAAGCCGTGAGACCCTAAACCTTAAGGCCCAAAGCCCAAAGCCTAAAGCCCAAAGCCTAAACCCTAAACCCTAAACCCTAAACCCTAAACCCTAAACCCTAACCCTAAACCCTAAACCCTAAACCCTAAACCCCAAACCCTAAACCCTAAACATTACGCCTTCCTAAGTACACGCAAGGATGGTTCTACCGGCTCATTAAGCTGGAGCACAGCCTCTGCTACATCGCCCCACGATCCTTGGGTGAAGCAAGCAGCTTTCGCACCATCGGTTTAGGGTTTATGGTTTCGGGCAAAGTCCTTACACACATTCTCGACCACCCGTGCAGAAGACAAACCAAGAAAGAAGCCGCCCCTACGGCCCTACACCAGTGGAGTCTTGTTAATCATGAACAATCAGCCTCTTCTGAAAAGAGCCGCTTAGCCGCACTTGTCCACAATGCTGGAAGCCTAAACCCTAAACCCTAAACCCTAAGCCCTAAAACCCTAAACCCTAAGACCTAAACCCTAAACCCTAAACCCTAAACCCTGCTAAGCCCTGGCAGCTTGGAGCAGTCCAAGGATTCAAGCTGAAGTCCCCCAGTGGTCGTGCATCCTGGCAGCGAGAAGGGAGGGGTGATGATATGTTTAGGGTTTAGGGTTTAGGGTTTAGGGTTTAGGGTTTAGGGTTTAGGGTTTAGGGTTTAGGGCTTAGGGTTTAGGGTTTAGGGTTTAGGGTTTAGGGTTTAGGGTTTAGGGTTTAGGGTTTAGGGTTTAGGGTTTAGGGTTTAGGGTTTAGGGTTTAGGGTTTAGGTTGGGATGTTCCACCTTATACTAACAGTCCTCAGTAGGGCTTAGAATAGGGGTGGGTCACTATAATCCCTATTTAGAACTGTTAGTTTTAGGGGGAACATCCCAAGGTTTAGGGTTTGAGTGTGGAGGATGATGGGGCTGTACGTTTTGAACCCTAAACCCTAAACCCTAAACCCTAAACCCTAAACCCTACAGTGGTTGAGGGTTGAGGTGATACAACCTTGTGCACTTGGAATCCTGCAGACATGGTAGGCCGTGTGTTGCCACTTTAGTCTGGGCATGTGCGAGATTTCCCTAAACCCTAAACCCTGAACCCTAAACCCTAAATCCTCAACCCTAAGCCCTAAACCCTAAACCCCATCTCCTGAGGATGCGCCTTTGTTGAGACAAGAACCCAACAAGTGACAACTCCAAAGAAAGAAGAGGGGGACGCAAGGTTGAGGTGACAATGGGACTGCCCTACTGAAGTTACTTGAAGGTTCATGGGTACGTACAAGAAGGGTTATAAGTCCCCTAAGTAAGGTTATGACCATAGTTGCCTTACTTCTAACTCTACTTAGAAGTACCCATGAACCTCCAAGTAGAACTCTTCCAAGTCAGAGTGGCGCATCAGAAATGGGTAACTCACTAAGTTAGGGGTCCCTTGTTGGGTCCTCCCATTCTAGCACGGCACCGCTAACAGAAGAACCCCCCCCCCCCCCCAAAAAAAAAAAAAAAAAAAAAAAAAAACTAATATAGAGAACTACCTTGGGATGTTCTCCCTTATGCTAGCAGTCCTCAATGGAATATAGTACCCCTCCCTATTATGATCCCTTCTAAGGACTATGTTAGTATAAGATGGAACCTCCCAACAACTACCCCCCAAAAATGGAGGAGTACAACGCCCTCCCCCCCCCCCCCCCCTCAAAGGGACCCCAATTTAGAGAGAACTACCCCCTAAACCCTAAACCCGCAAACCTAAACCCCCCAACAAACGGAGGAGTACAACGCCCTCCAGTTTGGCGGGACCATCGACTCTTTGTCATAGTTGGGTACCATTTTACATTTTTAAGGGTACTTAAACCCAACAAGCAACATAAACTTCAATTTTTGTAGGGTTTAGGGTTTAGGGTTTAGGGTTTAGGGTTTAGGGTTTAGGGTTTAGGGTTTAGGGTTAGGGTTTAGGGTTTAGGGTTTAGGGTTCCGGGTTTAGGGTTTAGGGTTTAGGATTATCCCAACCACGAACTAGGACTTGGTCCAAGACATCGACCTATTCCGACGTGCTGTTGGGGCAGCCAAGATGTCGATCTACGGTATGTCCTACGGCACCTCCGCGGTTGGCGGTGTTTTTTAAATTTAGGGTTTAGGGTTTAGGGTTTAGGGTTAAAGGGCTTTTGAGTTTGTTTTTCGGAGTTTAAGGTCTTAGTAGTACGGTTTTGGGATTTTGGTTTTTTCCGGTACATGGACCCTCTGGGAAGGTACAGCAGTGGGAGGGTCCTATGGAACGATCTTCCCTGAGAATACAAAGCGGCTGGTCTTGGATGGGGCGGCTCTGATGTCGTTGGGATGATTTCTTGGTTTTTGCTAATCTAAAGCACTTGTTGGTGTCAGTAGAGAGGTTCTTATGTGCGTTAAACAGTAAACCCTAAACCCTAAACCCTAAACCCTAAACCCTAAACCCTAAACCCTAAACCCTAAACCCTAAACCCGAAACCCTAGCTGCCACTGACAATGAGGTGGTGGATCCCTTTCCGGACGTCGAGCGGCGGGGTGAGCTCTTTGCAAGGCAGGCTGCGCTTCTCTAGTAGGGTTTAGGGTTTAGGGTTTAGGGTTTAGGGGTTTAGGGTTTAGGGTTTAGGGTTTAGGGTTTAGGGTGGATCCTGAATACTTACCCTCGATGCTTCAAAATCGATGCTTAGAAGACGCCTGCGCGAAGCCCTAAACCCGGGCATCAAGCCTAAGCCCTCATCCGTAAACCCCAACCCATGCAACCCTGTAACTCCTATAGCCCTAACCCTAGAAGCCTATAACTTGCCTATAACCCTATAACCCTATGTACCCTTTGACCCCTTTGACCCCTATGACCCTATGATTTCATAACCCGGAAACCCTATAATCCCTTTAACTCTATGACTCTATAACCCTATAACCCTACGGCCCCTTTGACCCCTAGAACCCCTATGACCCTATCTACCCTAAACTCTAAACCTAAACTCTAAGCCCTAAACCCTTTCAGCCCGAAAACCCTAAGCCCTAAGCCCCAAACCCTAAAACACCCTAAACCCCAAACCCTAACCCTAAACCCTAAACCCCAAACCCTAAACCCTAAACCCTAAACCCTAAACCCCTACACCCCTGTGACCCCTATGACCCAACCGTCTCGCGCCGAGGGGCATCACGGCGACCTGGAACGGCATCACCTCGGCCTGTGACCTCTCCATCCTGGAGAGCTATAGGGTTTAGGCAGAGGCTTTAGGGTTTAGGGTTTAGGGTTTAGGGTTTAGGGTTTAGGGTTTAGGGTTTAGGGTTTAGGGTTTAGGGTTTAGGGTTTAGGGTTTAGGGTTCAGTTTTTTGAGTTACTGGAAGCGTTCCCCGGAGTGGCGCGTCGTGGTTTCGGGCCTCCACAGAGACGGTCTGCAGAGATGGGTGTTTAAGGTGTCAGCTCTGAAGTTCAGGATCCATTTGTACAGGGTTTAGGAAGAGGTTTTCGGGTTTAGGGTTTAGGGTGATTTTTCGGGTTTAGGTGTTAGATTTAGGGTTTAGGGGTTTAGTTGTTTGGTTCACAAAGAGCCTCAGCAGCATATGCTTTTTTCCGGGGACAGTCACCCAAGCTTGTTAGAGCTTGCCTCTGTTCTAGTCCATTTGGGGATTTCTCCCCATCCCCCCCCCCCCCACAAACCCTAAACCCTAAGCCCAAAAAACCCTAAACCCTAAACCCTACAGGAAACCCTAAACCCCACGGCCATGAGGAGACCACGGCCGATGAGCTGTGCCCTGCGGCACCACTGTCGGAAACTAGGTAGGCCCTTGGGATATTTTGTTTTTCCCCTTAATTGGGTTTAAGAAGATCATATTAACCCTAAACCCTAAACCCCAAACCCCAAACCCTAAACCCTAAACCCTAAACCCCAAAGCCGAATCTTTTTCAGAGGGTGCTAAGGGCCATCCTAGGAAAACAAGGCGTTGCGCCTGATTCAAGACTCGAGCAACCCCGCCAGGGCAGCCCCTCGGATACTCTAAGGGTTTAGGGTTTAGGGTCTGGGGTTTAGGGTTTAGGGTTTAGGGTTTAGGGTTTGGGGTTTGGGGTTTCGGGTTTAGGGTTTAGGGAGTCATTACTGATGGTATTCCCTTATGGTCCTGAAAGAATTGTACGACACAGTAAACCCCCCAAACCCTATTCTAATATTAAGGCCCCTATATTAATCTCTTGTCTCAGTCGGGACTATGTTTCAGTACTTGTACAAGCCAAGCGAATATGATTTCAAACTGCGAGGTGTAGTAATGATCTGAGATCCAGAAATGCATGTGTGTTGGGGCATATCAACTGGATGGATTGCTCGTCGTTGGAAAATACCAAGTTTTCTATCAGTATTTCTTATTGTTCTAGTTGTTTGGCTTTTTTTTCAAGGGGTGCTTGTGACCTTTTGCCGAGCTTTGCGGTTGCGGGGCAAGGCTTTTATCATGAAGCTTGCGGAGCTCGCTATCTTCAAGTACCCGGAGCCATTGGCCAGTGTGGTCTTGGCTTGTGTTGAGAAGTATACCTCCGGCAGGGAGGCAGACAGCTGTCCAGACTGGCTTCAACAAATCGTGCCCGTCGTCATTCTTAGTTCAACTTCGAATTCCACCGATTCGAGCAACTCGAGTTCGAACTCAACAAACTCGAGCTCTACCAGGACCTCTGCTGCTGGGGGGCTGGAGTCCTGTCTGCTTTCCTTTGGAGGGGTGGAGTCCTGTCTACTTTTTGTTTGGAGCCCAAGCTTAGGGGGATTGAGCCCAAGTGAGCCCCCCTGGAGGCGGCGGCGTATACGACAGGACTGGTTCCGGCTTAGTCAGCAGGCCTTGGTGATGGGAACAGACACCGCTGGACGATTGAACGAAGAGGCTGTCATTCGCTGGTGGAAGGACCTTTGGGGCCATGTGTTGGGGGAGGGGGGGGTTCTTGGGGTACTTGGTTCATGATACTTAATAACCAATTATAACTACTGTCCTTATAACCCACGTATAAGCTGCTTAAGTGTTCCAATATGGTTATACGTACAGTTATAATTGGCTAATAAGTGCCATGAATCTCCAAGTAGGGGTAGCAGATTGCCTGGATCGCTACCCAGTGAAGTGGCATCAGAGCAACCAGCAGGACTCCTTAGCAATGCAGCCACTTGGCACACCCTGGTCCCTGGGTTGGGTGGTGGCGATCAGCATCTCGGTCTCCCTCGGTAAAGCTTTCCCTGTGGCCTCGTTTCTGGCCCCAAAACTACCGGCCCTAAACCCTAAGCCCTAAACCCTAAATCCTAAACCCTAAACCCTAAAGCCTAAATCCTAAACCCTAAACCCTAAGCCCTAAACCCTTTCTGGAGAGGTCAGAAGGCAGGCAGCTTCTTTTTTTTGAGTCGCATTCTAAGCCCTTCCTAAGCCTTGGGCTGCAATGAACCCTAAGCCCCATTAGGGTGTAGGGTTTAGGGTTTAGGGTTTAGGGCTTAGGGTTTAGGGTTTAGGGTTTAGGGTTTAGGGTAATGTTGCACCCGCAATATTCTAGGGGGACGCTATTACGAAAAGTTTTTCGGCTATTCGGGATCTCGACCCTTTGTTTTGGGGTCCGCTACAATGAACAGTTTTCGGCCCGGGACTTTTTTGTTTTAAGTAATGGTTGTTGAGGTCCAAGTTCTTAGTTTGAGATCTGGTTCCCCTCCTGACCCCTTCCCTGCCTGACTGTTTGGGGTCTTTTTGTATTCAGGGGCCTCGACTGTTTGGGGGGGGTAAGCTTAGTAAAGCAGGTCCAACATCAGGGTTTAGGGTTGAGGGTTTAGGGTTTAGGGTTTTAGGGTTTTGGGTTTAGACTCAATACTCCTGAGGCACCTGGCCCGCAAATGCCAGACCGGTGCCGCCTTTGGGAGCGGTGAATGTCAGCCCGCTGGTGGTCGGGAACCTGCACGACCCGAAGCTCGGCTGGGCACCCCTAAACCCTAAACCCGAAACCCTAAACCCTAAACCCTAAACCCTAAACCGGCTAATGTGAGCCTTTTTGGGTTGAGGGCTTAGGGTTTAAGGGCCGGGACGGGTGTGACTTTGGGGGGCCGAAGCCTTGAAGTTTGCCTTGAAGTTCCCAAAGAGCCCAAAACCCCTT
>CAJNDS010002286.1:493460-505960 GCA_905221605.1 Symbiodinium natans
TCCTGATGCTTTGAGAGTTGCCTCGCCCGAGCCCTTGAGACCTTTCGGGAAAAACGCGCGGTGTCCGAATCCTGAAATGAGGTGAGGCCCCTGAACCCCAAAATGCTTCCCAAACACTCACAACCCTTATGGCGCCCTAATCCCCAGCTCAGGTCTTGAATTCATGAGGAGGTTGTGGGACATTTCACAGGAGTCCTCAACGGAGGAGCTCTAATTCGACAGGCCTTCGATCGTCAGATAGAATTGAATACCTGGTATGCTACAAGAGAGCGGATTTGATTCCCAATGCTGTTGCTGTGAATGTGTGTTGACGGAGAGCTTGAACTGTACAAGACACCCGGTCTAAACGAAGAAGAAGAAGAAACCCCAAACCCCAAACCCCAAACCCCAAACCCTAAACCCTAAACCCTAAACCCTAACCCCTGAACCCAGTTTAGGTGCTTGGTGCTTCGGGCTTGTGGGCCCAGTCTCTAGAGCATGCACCAGACCCCTAAGAACCCTTGCGAGCTGCCAGACAGACTTAGGGTTTAGGGTTGGAGGGTTGAGGGTTTTGGGTTTTGGGTTTTGGGTTTAGGGTTTAGGGTTGAGGGTTAGGGTTTAGGGCCTAGGGTTTAGGGTTTAGGGTTTTTGTGTTTTATGTGCGTGCCTCCGGCTTGCGGCGCAGATGCTTGCAAGACAGCATCCCTAAGCCAAGGAACTTGAGAGAGTTGACTGTAGCACCCCCAGCCGGCGCTCCTGTTACAGATAGGGTATACTATACGCCGGGTATAGGGATTGGGGTTTAGGGTTTAGGGTTTAGGGCATTCAAGTCCATTTGCGCTCTCTGACTTTCGACGGCAATCAATCCATCACCCTGAAAGGGGAGTCCACTCCTGTGCTCCGAATTCGACAGTTTACGGCTGCTTAGAGCTCTCCGAGCTTCAGCCGATTTAGGTCTTCGTTCTTTTAGGGGCCCCTGCAGATCGCGTTGCTCAAGACATCGCCATGTCCATGTCGCCCCTTTGCCATACAGTAGACTTGAGATGCTCCCCCTTATGCTAACAGTCCTTCATGGGATTATCGTACCCCCGATTATTGATAATGGGATTAGAGTACCCCTAAACCTTAAACCTTAAACCCTAAAACCTAAACCCTAAACCCTAAACCCTAAACCCCCTTTTAGAATCCCTATTAAGGACTGTTAGTACAAGGGGCAACATCCCAACAGCAGACTTTTGAATCCATCTCAAGGCTGCGGGTGTACAGATGCAGTGGAGAAAAGCCGACATGTGTTGCCGGCTCTGTACGGCGGGCGGGGCGAGGTAGGGTTTGGGGTTTAGGGCTTTAGGGTTTAGGATTTAGGGTTTCGGGTTTAGGGTTTGGGGCTTGGCGTTTAGGGTTAGGGTTCAGCAGTTCTGAGCGTGAAGAGTCTAGTCCAGCCATTCTCTCGACCAACACCCACCCGCCCAAAGAACCCCACCACATCCGAACACATTTTTTGATAAGCACACGGAGCGTTTGGTACGGAGCGTTTCCCCTTCGCAAAGCAAAAAGCGCCACTTTGTTGCGCAAGCGCCACCCCGCCCTCGGACACGACTTTTGACCATTGCCCACGAAGAATGACCATTGCCCACGAAAACTGACCATTGCCCACGAAGACTACTATAGGGTTTAAATACTATACTGAAAAGAGGGTTTAGGGTTTAGGGTTTAGGGTTCGGGTACTACAGGAGCCGAGTTACTCACGCTGTGGGTTTGGGGTTGGGGAATCGGGGTTCGGGGTTCGGGGCTCTCGGGGCTCGGGGCTGGGGCTTGGGGCTTGGGGCGGCTTGAGGCTTGGGGCTTGGGGCTTGGGGCTTGGGGCTTGGGGCTTGGCGAAAGGGTTTATATCCGCGGGAGTTGCGACATAAATGACCGAAACCTACACATTCTTCGGCCAATGGGAACCCGTATGTAACCACCAGAGAAACCCTGAGGCAGGCTCTATAGTGACCAAGCCTTGTATCGCACAGGGCTTTCCCTTTATGCTACCCCCCCCCCCACCCACCCAAAAAATATCCGAACTCCTAAAGCCCTAAGGTGCCTGAAGCCATGGGTGGTAACAAGAAAACTCAAGAGTTCATGAAGCCCAAAATCCCTAAACATACTAACGGGAGTCCCTGCAGGAATCATCCTTAAATCATGTTCCAACTTTCTGGCGTTATTGTAAAGGCTCTGAACCCCTAAACCCCGAAAGCCCCTCTAACTTCAAGACCCCGAACAAAGAGCCCCAAAACCCTGGCAAACCGGGCCGCTGTTGGGCTGAACCCTAATTAACCCCTAAACCCTAAACCCTAAACCCTAAACCCTAAACCCTAAACCCTAAACCCTAAACCCTAAACCCTAAACCCTAAACCCTAAACCCTAGCAAACCCAAACCCCGTTGCTCGGGTTGGGCGGGTTTGAGGGCCGCTGTTGGGCTGCGACGGTCATGGCAGGGCCCGTGTGCCATGATTTCCTATTGAGCCAAAAGCTCAGGGGTTTAGGGTTTAGGGTTTAGGGTTAAGGGTTCCCCTAGAACTGAAATGGTTACCGGTTTTGGGGTTTTGGGGTATCTGTGAGTTCCAGTTTCAAAGAAAGGTATACGTTACCCTAAACCCTAAACCCAAGTGCCCGAGAAGCTTCTCCGCAGCATCGGCTCAGACACCCTCGTTGCGGCGGTGAACGATGAGGCGCACCAAAGCACCCCAACCTGCGGGCCGAATATTCACCGACAATCGGGATCATGTGGCGAACTTGGAGGTTCATGGTGCTAATTAATTATAACTGTACTTACAACTGTACTTAGAGCTGTACGTATAACCATATTAGGGCACTTAAGGGGCTTATAAGTGGGTTATTGGTAAAGTTTTCATTGGTTATTAAGTACCATGAACCTCCAAGTAGACTTATATGGAGCACTCACCCAGCTTATTCAACCTAGCAGCCAGTAACCAAGTGATGGTCATGCACACAGATGTGTTCACAGACGTGTTCCGCTCCGGTGCTCCGTTCCGGTTCCGCTCCAGTCGGGCTCCGTTGCCGTTTCCGTTCCGGTTTGGTACCGTTAGTTCCCCTGCCCCCGCTGAGAGAGACCCAGCACTGACTTAAGTCAGTTAGGGGTTGGGAGTAGGCCTTAGGGTAAAAAAGTTTAGGGATTAGGGTTGAATAAGCCAGCCTAAAGCCTAAACAATAAACCCTAAACCCTAAACCCTAAAGGGTTGAATAAGGTTGTAGTTTTCACCTGGCTGCCGTGGTCAGGGCTCTGCGGCACTTACGCCGTGATGTCCTTCGACCTGTTTGCAGGCCTGCGTCATGCCCATACCACAACCAACCCGGCCCTTTGTTGTGTTTAGGGTTTAGGGTTTAGGGTTTAGGGTTTAGGGTTTAGGGTTTAGGGTTTAGGGTTTAGGGTTTAGGGTTTAGGGTTTAGGGTTTAGGGTTTAGGGTTTAGGGTGGGGCTAGGGTGGTGACGGCATCATCCAGGCGAGGACCTTCTGCAAGCCTGCTGCAAAAGGGTTTAGGGTTTAGGGTTTGGGGTTCAGAAGTTAGGGTTCGGAAGTCCTGCAGAAAGCCTCAAGACTCAAAGCCTTTGTACACAACCACATGCCGGCAGGGGCATGTGCTTGCAAAACACCTCTGTGTGTCCAAGGGGCAGAGGCTCTCCCGATCGCTAGACATACTCTGGCTGCGTAGCTCAAGGATGTAAAGACGCGTAGACACACCCTAAACCCTAAACCCGAAACCCTAAACCCGAAACCCTAAACCCTAAACCTTAAACCTGCAGAAGCACCTGAGGTGCCTGTCATCGGGAAGGGAAGCCGAGGCACTGGATGAAGCTGGCCATGGATTTCAGTCGGGCTCTGGTTGTTCCTATTCTTATAGGGTTTAGGGCTTAGGGTTTAGGGTTTAGGGTTTAGGGCTTAGGGTTTAGGGTTTAGGATTTAGGGTTTGGGGTTCTTCAGGAGCCTCCCTTAAGAACCTTATACTTTTCTTAGGGAGCCTCCCTTAACAGCCTGATAATATTCTTGAGATAATATACATTTCCTCCTCCTGCTCCTCTCCCCCCGCCTCCTCTTCCTCATTCCGGGCCTCTTTGACCAGCCGAGGTAGCATTCTAAAGCATTCAGTTTGCCGGGAGACCCTAGATGTGTAGAATACCAAAAAACTATTTGGGCAAATTTGCCTTTCGTTGGTTAAGATGATCAGGGACGATCGACTAGATTGAAAAAGGGGGGTTTAGGGTTTAGGGTTTAGGGTTTAGGGTTATAGCGTGCGGTTCGCCCTCTTGGGCACCTCAAGGGTTCGGAGTGGACAACATGAACCTCCCTACATGAAAACTGTGGTGCTGGTGTTGGGTTTAGGGTTTAGGGTTTAGGGTTTAGGGTTTAGGGTTTAGGGTTTAGGGTTTAGGGTTTAGGGTTTAGGGTTTAGGGTTTAGGGTTTAGGGCACCTTTCCGTTTTCCTGGCGCGAGGTCGTGTTCAGACTTTGGCAAGCGGCTACAGGTTTGCAGGCTTCGAGGCACCTTTGTCTGGCTTTTCGGATCAGCCCGGCTCATGCCAAGCGGCTCTGGTATCCGAGGCCTACTCCCGCGTGGCCTGGTGCTCGGAATCAGCTGAACTCTCTGCCATCACCATCTGAGCGCCTCCACAAACCCGTGCTCAGCAGTTATGCCACAGAGATGCTCTCCTCAACCCTCAACTCACAACCTGCCCCACTGGCTTGCCCTCAGAGAGATCTGTCAAAGGTCACGAATGTGGTGGACACAGTCGGTCCAGCCGTCGTCGCTGTCAAGCACAAGGATGGCCGCGGACAGGCCGACTGAGAAGTGAAAGAGATCGGTTTAGGGTTTAGGGTTTAGGGTTTAGGGTTTAGGGTTTCGGGTTTCGGGTTTAGGGTTTAGGGTTTAGGGTTTAGGATAATATACTAATACCATCACCATCGCTACGATCACTGCTACTATTGCTAGTATTCTGCATACACACACAGGGAGACATCCTGCATACACGTATATATATATATATAGATATACATGTATGGTATACGGTCGTCGGAAGTTGTGAGGGAAGCGGCTTCATTTTCAGCTCCGACGGCTACATCCTGACCAATGACCATGTGCAGGGCGCCCTAAACACCACAGATTGCAAACTCGGAGCCTTGGGGTCTAATTCGGGTTTAGGGCTTAGGGTTTAGGGTTTAAAGACAACTGTACTTATAACCCACTTATAAGCCCCTTAAGTGCCAGTGCCCTAATATGGTTATCAGCACAGTACTTATAACTCACTTACAAGCCTCCCTAAGTGCCCGAATATGGTTGTAAGTACAGTTGTAAGTACAGTTATATTTGGGTCATAAGAACCGCCAAGTACTGCCCGGCAGCTTTGAGTTGGTTTTGTAGAACCCTTCCACATCAAGCACTTCTTGGCACAACCCTAAACCCTAAACCCTAAACCCTAAACCCTGGTGGTTCACAGTGCAGTCGCGCTCAGTTGCTCAGACTGAGAAAACCCTAAACCCTAAAACCCTAGACCCTAAACCCCCTCAGCCCTTCAGCAAGAGCAATGGGCCACTTAAGAAGCCTAAGAATCGAGGCTAGGAGACGCGGCGGGCTCGGAGATCATGGTGTCGCTTACCGACGCCCCCCGGCTTCATCTCGTAGCGTTCTGCAAAGGTGCTTTCCGTCATAGGGTTGAGGGGTGATATAGGGTTTAGGGGTTATGTAGGGTTTAGGGTTATGTAGGGTTTAGGGGTTATTTTAGGGTTTAGGGGTTATGTAGGGTTTAGGGGTTATATAGGGTTTAGGGGTTACAAAGGGGTTTGGGGGTTAGATAGGGTTTCAGCGCTTCTATAGGGTTTGGGGGTTATTTCGGGTTTATAGGGTTTAGTGCGTGTGGATGTTTGCGTTTTCTCTGGCTCATAAGGACACGGTGCTGCAAGCTGAACTGGTGGGGCGCGATCCGCCCACTGATGTCGGCATTTTGCGCATTCCCTCTCGCAGCAGGCATGGCTTGCACACACAATCCCTTGAACCCCAAACCCCAAACCCCAAACCCCAAACCCCAAACCCCAAACCCCAAACCCCAAACCCTAAACCCTAAACCCTAAACCCTAAACCCTAAACCCTAAACCCTAAACCCTAAACTAAACTAAACCCTAAACCCTAAACCCTAAACCCTAAACCCTAAACCCTAAACCCTAAACTCTAAACCCTAAACCCTAAACCCTAAACCCTAAACCCTAAACCCTAAACCCTAAACCCTAAACCCTAAACCCTAAACCCTACCAACCGATGCCTTGCCGGCCTTGAGCGAGTGTGAGAGTCGAAACCCTAAACCCTGAACCCTGAACCCTAAACCCTAAACCCTGAACCCTGAACCCTAAACCCTAAACCCTAGCTTAAGCAAGTACCATGAACCTCCAAGCAGGCCGCTGCCAGCCGTGGAGCTAGGGGAGTCGACCGAGCTACGAGTGGGGCAGCTGGTCGTTGCCATCGGGAATCCGCTAGGCTGCTCCCTCAGGAACCGAAAGCATACTTTCAGGGAAACAACCCTAAACCCGAAACCCTAAATCCTAGACCCTCAACCCTAAACCCTAAACCCGAAACCCGAAACCCTAAACCCTAAACCCTAAGTCGTGTGGTCGAAGCTCGGCCTACAGCCTGGCCTAGCCTTTGAGTTTTCCAGCATTTCGTTGACAACTATCGAATCATCAACACCAGCTCATGGGACTTTGCATGCGGCATGCGCGGCCCTGCCAGTTTCTGATCAGATGTGGTTTAGGGTTTAGGGTTTAGGGTTTAGGGTTTAGGGTTTAGGGTTTAGGGTTTAGGGTTTAGGGTGGGTTTAGGGTTTAGGGTTTGCGGGTTTACGGGTTTAGGGTTTAGGGTTTAGGGTTTAGGGTGCAAGGTGAAAGAGACTGCCGCCGCATTCCCATATACACATGTTTGCCCCATTTCCTCCGAAGAGCCTGAGGCTCTGAGCTTGATTCTCGCTTGTTCTCATAGTCCCAAAGGATAGCCGTTAATTCCCCAGGTTACTGGACAACTAGGTTTCCAAAGAAACAGAGTTGTGGACCGGTTCTGGACGTCCAGATTTGCAAAGGTCGGGTTTCCAGGGTTCCGTATCTTCTTTTTGGGCATGTGGACGCTTCTCGAAATCTGGTAGGTCAATTCTGGCCATGTTTAGGCCCCAGCAAGTCTCGAAAATCTTGAGGCCTTTTTGGTACTCTTTTCGAATTTGTGTCTCACGGAGTGTCGAGAATAGTATCTGGAGATGTGCCACAGACATGTATGCCGGTCCAGGCATCCCGAAGATCAGCAAACGAAAGAACAGTTTTGTCTCTATGCAGGTTTCCCTAAACGCCCTAAACCCGAAAAGCCCTAGAATCCCTAAACGTTACAAGCCCGAACCCTAAAAACCCAAAAAGCCCTACACCCTGAAAACCCTCTAACAACCCTAAACCCTAAGAACCAAGAACATTCAACCCAAAAGCCCCAAAAACCCTAACCACCCGAAAACCTGAGAGCCCTAAAACCCTAAATCAGCTGTTTGTGCAAGGCCAGAGGATGGCCAACGTGCTTACATGCACACTTGGTTTAGGGTTTAGGGTTCAGGGTTCAGGGTTTAGGGTTTAGGGTTTAGGGTTTAGGGTTTAGGGTTTGCACCAGGAAGTGTATAGGTTGGGATGTTCCCCCGTTATATTCACAGTCCTTGTTAGGGATTACAACTGGTATTCTCATCCCGACTAAGGACTGTTAGTATAAGGGGGAAGTATCGGAATTTGGTCAAGTTGTACTCGTTTTTTCTGAAATAATTTGCACATGTTCATCTTTCATAATTGGCAAGAAAGAACCTATATCCCAAGTAGGTTCACACCTTAATGCGTATAGTAGAACTTATATTTTGAGAATTAAGGTGTGAACCTATGTGGGATGCAGATATTGAGACGTTGTTTGGGATCAGTTGAGGTTTTTTTCGCGAGGGATCCTCAAACCGGCCTTCTGGTTTGAAGCTGAATGCGTAAAGAATTTAGGGTTTAGGGTTTAGGGTTTAGGGTTTCGGGCATCTTCTTACCGTTAGCTACTACCAGAACTAAGCATCGGTATCTATGGTGGTTCCGATATGTGTAAGCCAAACAAGAACAGGATGAACAAGTAGTACGATGGAGAGGCAACTGTTTTGACTTGAAGAGGGTCGACCATACATGTGATGTAAAGAATGGATGGGTGAATGGCGACTTATACAAAGGCGTGGTATTAAGATAAAACAACTGTATTTCCTACAGTATTTTTGTGCGATATATCTAGATATTTATTTAAAGGTTGCTTTTGAATTTGTTCATGTTTCTACCATGTTGCGAACATGTTCAGGCTATGCCAGCTCCGTGAGCGCGGGCGTGGTGTCTGCGCTCGGGCGCTCCTTGCGGTCCCAGTCGGGGCGGCTGGTCGCGCTGAGCTCAGCATGCTGCCCTCCCGCACAAAAAACAAGCTTTGAAGTATAAATGTACAAATGTACAAATGTATAAATGTATATATGTATATATGTATATATGTATATGTGTATATGTGTATATGTGTATATGTGCATATGTTTCTCTGTACATAAATAAAGTACATATCCACAAAATGAAGAAATGACACATAACATATGTGCACGAAAAACAAATAAACAAATGCTCAAAGCCCTATACTCCTTGAGCTGCCGAGGACAACATCATCCAGCGCCGGGCTTACCGGAGTGCCCCCCCGCCCCCCCCCATGTCCGTTTCGGCACACGTACTTGGAGGTTCATGGTACTTATTAACGAATTATAGCTGCACTTATACCTGTTATCATTGTACTTATAACCACATTAGGGCACTTTAAGGGACTCCTAATTCTAAGTGGGGTATAAGTACACTCATATCTGGTTAGTAAGAACCATGAACCTCCAAGTGGGTCACATGGAGTCTTCGCTCTCTCAGACGAGGACAGACACGGCCATCAACCCGGGAAACTCCGGCGGCCCTTTAGTAGATGCCAATTGCAAGGCCAGTGTGCATCAAGTGAGTTGTGTGATTTGTTTGCAGACCTCAACCTCAAAAACACACACAGACACACACAAGAGTTTAGGTGGACACTCTTGTACATTCCTACGCAGGGAGCACATTCTTCGTGCGCTTGGGAGGCCCCTGCCCCGACCTCGATGCCCTAAACCCTAAACCCTACACCCTAAACGCTAAACCCTAAACCCTAAACCCTGGTGGAAGTGTGGCCAGGCTGTGGGCATGAACACCGCCATCGTGGCCGGGACTGCCTTGCTTGCAGGGTTCGGATAGCAAAGGCTTCGTGGCAGGTCGGGTTTCGAGGCACCGCAACATCTTGAAGATGAGGGGTTGAAGATGTCATTGACTGGAGAACGCTGCAAGGGTGGCTAGCCATTCCATGTCGGGCATGCATCTGTGCATGCTCTTGCTGGTTTCTTCCAAGCCAAAACCCCAAAAACCCTGAGCCCTTCTACTCTAGGACTCTATAAGACCTGAAGGGACTGCCTGAAGGAATTCACTATGCACATGCCACCTGCAACAGCTTGGTCCATACCTGGGAGGCTCATGTGTAGTTCTAAGTAGGGTTATGTGTTTTTCAAGTAGGTTTTTAAGTCTACTTCCCCTACTTACAACCCTACTTATAACTACCCACGAACCTACAAACCCTAACCCCTAGGACTCCTAAACCCTACATAGAGCCTGCATGAGGCCAGGATTGCCTGGCTTTGTCTGTCTGCCTGGGGGGCGGGGTGGTTGGGAGTCAACGCTCGTTGCTCCGGGCTGCACACTTCGGTGCTAGGGGTTTGGGGTTTAGAGTTTAGTGTTCAGGGTTTAGGGTTTAGGGTTTTCGGGGTTTAGGGGTTCCAGTGGTAGTGCTCAGGGTTTTCGGTCTAGGGTTTTCGGGGTTTAAGGGTTCCAGCGGTTTAGTGTTTAGGGGTTTGGGGTTTAGGGGTTTAGGGGTTAGGGTTTTAGGATTCTTGGGGGGTTTTGGACTTGCCCTGCCTCCTGTGCGACTCCACCAGAGCACTCTCTGGGCGCATTCTCCGCGCGCGAGCCCACTGTGCACAACCCTAAGCCCTACCTAAACCCCAAACCCCAAACCCAAAACCCTGAACCACCTTGAACTCTCAGCCCACATTCAGACCTTTCGTTGCTCTGCAAGGGCGCGAGCCGCACAATCTAAGGTGGAGCGAAAAACCCTAGCAACATTGCCCCATACCCACACCAAACAATCACCAACTCTCAACCCCAAACCCCAAACCCTGAACCCCAAACCCTAAACCCTAAACCCCAAAGACCCTGAAAACACAAGAAGCCTCAGGAGCCAAGGCCTGGCCTTCGCCGTGCCATCGAACACTCTCTCCTTCGACTCTTGGTCGCAAGAAGCAAGGCCTAGGGTTTAGGGTTTAGGGTTTAGGGTTTAGGGTTTAGGGTTTAGGGTTAGGGTTTAGGGTTTAGGGTTTAGGGTTTAGGGTTTAGGGTTTAGGGTTTAGGGTTTAGGGTTTAGGGTTTAGGGTTTAGGGTTTGGGGTTTGGGGTTTGGGGTTTGGGGTTTAGGGTTAGGGTCTCCTGGCGTGCCTCACCTATTGGTTCTTAGTAGCGCATGAGTTATTTGACAGCTTGTATCCCTCTGTGTATTATTTTGAGGGATTATATGCTACCCAATCCCTACGAAGAGTCAGCCGGCAAATGCTGATCGCGCGTCAGGCGCCAAGGGCAGCTGAGGAATAAGACTACAGCGTAGGGTGCAGCGGCTGCAGCCATGGAATATACACATGAATCCCTAAACCCCAAACCCTAAACCCTCATCCGGCTTCACTACTTGCGGCTGTTTTTCTGCTGCTGCTCTTGAGAGCCATCTTGAGCCCTCCTCTTTTGTATCAAAAAGCTTTTCTTGCATTGCTTCCAGTATGATTACAGCGATGAAACTGATATGGAATTGCTATTTAGAATTTCCAGACGGTTTAGGGTTTAGGGTTTAGGGTTTAGGGTTGATTAATTTCAACCCGAATTAAGCCCTAAGCCCCACGGCCAAACTGCAGTCCCGAGGCCTGAGGGTTTCCTAAACCCTAGACCCTAGACCCTAGACCCTAAACCCTAAACCCTAAACCCTGAACCCTAAACCCTAAACCCTAACCCCCCCCCCCCCCCCCCCCTGCTCACTGAGGTCGTCTCCCAGCTGATGCAGCATCGGCCTTGGCAAAGCTCCTGTAAACCCTCAGCCCGAAACCCTGCACCCTGCCTGCTTAGGGCAGTTCGGGCACTTTCGGGCACTTAGGGCACTTAGGGTTTAGGGTTAGGGTTGCACTTAGGGCACTTAGGGCACTTAGGGTTTAGCGTTAGGGTTGCACTTAGGGCACTTAGGGCACTTCGGGCACTTAGGGCACTTAGGGTTTAGGGTTTAGGGTTTAGGGTTAGGGTTTAGGGTTTGGGGTTTGGGGTTCGGGGTTTGGGGTTTGGGGTTGGGGGTTTGGGGTTTGGGGTTTGGGTTTTTGGGCTGCAAGCTTTTTAGTAATTAGCTTGCAGGGGCCATGTAGGGTCTCGGGATGGAGGCAGGTAGCTGGCAGTAGAACGGCATGAGGCCGCGGTCGCTCCAGTTTAGGTGCCTATGAGATTATGAGAGCCCGTGTATCTTAGGCTGCCCCATGAAAGGATCCCCCAATCTAGAGCCCCCCCCCCCCCCCCTAAGCCCTCAACCCTAAATCCAAAACCCTGTCACAAGTGCATCTTGAGTGCTAGGTTTGGGCGCGTGAAGCGCGGCTACTTCGGCATCTACGGCCGGGCCTTTCGTGGCTTCAATTTCGAAGTTGTTTTTGACTTGTCCTTTGCGCCAACTGCCCCACTATATCATCAGTATTGTTGGTATGGCATAGTGTGGCATGGGTCTTAGTGCCATTTTCATGGTCATCATAGAAGGCGCCTCGGCAACACCTACAGCGCATACAGAGATGAAGCCCTCAACCCGAAACCGTGACTGGGTTTAGGGTTTAGGGTTTAGGGTTTAGGGTTTAGGGTTTAGGGTTTAGGGTTTAGGGTTTAGGGTTTAGGGTTTAGCGTTTGGTACGTGCCACGCCTTCACGTGTGGTCCAGGTGGCGTACGGCCGGTGCAGCGGGAGCTTCAGCAAAGATCTTTGGCTCCACCTTCCGATGTGGTTTTGGACATTCTGGGAAGGGGTTTGAGGCTTAGGCTATATCCCCCTTGGATTTTTTTTGTTTTGTTTGTATCAAACCCAAGAGGCTGGGTCTTGGAGTACTTTTCTTTAATACTTTGTTTGGTTCTGGGTTCCTATTATAGCTACTTATACCTAACAAGTATATACCTTTTTTTTCAGGGTCTACTCCAAAGCTAAGGAGGATATTCAAAATATCGTTTTGAGTAAGGTTCTGAGGGGAGTATTGTAGGGTTGAGGGACCCAGGGTTTGAGGGTTTCCTCAGCAGGGTTTCGGGTTCGGAGACCTGCTGCAGAAAGGGGTTTAGG
>CAJNDS010002286.1:508460-518703 GCA_905221605.1 Symbiodinium natans
ACTTTCCATTAGGGTGGATTTCGTCTGGGACAAACCCCCCACATTTAAAGGAATTTTTTTTGGGGGGGTTCAAAAATCTGTCGGCAGGCTTCTTGTTTTGCTTGCGGAGACGCAAAGCTACAGCACCTCAGGGATCTGCAGCCTATTGCTTTTAATAGAGAATCAATACAGGGCCATGGTCCAACTATTGCGGAACCCTGCATTCCTTATTGTGGAGGGGGGGGGGGGCCCCCACCAATTAAACAGAAGCTCGGATTAAACCCTAAACCCTAAACCCTAAACCCTAAACCCTAAACCCTAAACCCTAAACCCTAAGGGTTGGGTGTCAAAACTGCCTGAGGCCCACCGGCTCCATGGACGACCTCTGGAGAATCCTCTCCCAGCGACCGCCGGGCGCACCCCTGCAGGGAGCTCAGCAAGATCTGGCGCAGTGATCATCTTCACGCTGTACCTCCCTAAACCCTAAACCCTAAACCCTAAACCCTAAACCCTAAACCCTAAACCCTAAACCCTACACCAGAGACCCTAGACCCTCGACCCTAAGCCCTGATAGGTTTCGTAGTGTCGGATTTGCACAGCAAGGAATCACTTCTTCTAGGTTCTGCACGTGTGCACCTGGGTCTGTGTCGGGTCTGCCTAAGCCGTTTACTCCAACCGTACGAACCCGAAGACGTTGGCACAGTTTGGGGTTTAGGGTTATTGGTTTTGTGTTTAGGGTTTGGGGTTTGGGGCTGAACCATAAAATCCTGGGTAGTAGCCTCCCTCAGCACACGCAGGGATTTAGGGTCTCTTGCGCAGCCTCTCCTCAAAAAGGGGTTTCCTTTAGGGATTTGTAAGGTTTAAGAATTGCCTCAGTCAGGCCTCACTAAACCCCAAGCCCTGCACCCTAAACCCTAGACCCTAAACCCTAAACCCTAAACTCCGCTCCTACACCGAGGAGCGTGCGGGTACTTCGGCCGGTGCCGGGGAGCATGCAGCTGAAGAGCCTCCGCCTCGGTGAAGCAGCGTGGGGCTTGAAGAATATGGGGTTTAGGGTTTAGGGTTTAGGGTTTAGGGTTTAGGGTTTAAGTTTAAATAGGGTTTTAAGCGGGAATTAAGTCGGTTGTTAAGCGGAGTTTACGTGGGGTCAAGTGGGGTGTACAAGGGTTTGCAGGATTTTCGTAGGGTTATCGAGTTTCTAAATGCTAGGTGGGACTTTACTACAACTTTAGCACTTTATGAGTTTTGGGGTTCCTTTAATTTCATATTAAGGGAGGTAGAAGTTAAACCTTTCTTAGGGGGTTAAAGAGCAACCAAGAAAGGATGGTGGAACTGGAGGGAAAGTCTAGCGTGTGTAGGGTTCAAATGGGTGGCTCATGCGTTCACAAAACTGTTTCTGACTGAGCTGTGCGGAGGTCTTCAACTGACTGTCCAGATTGAGGCCGGGTTGCAACTGATCATGCCGATGTGGCTCAAGCTGATCATCCCAAAAATGGCACTCGGCAGCCTTCCGCAGTAGCTGAGACAAGACTGGGAGCCAAGAGACCAGAAAGAGTTCCCAAGAAGCCACCGCACGACCGGCGCTCTTGAAAAATCCTAAAACCCTAAACCCTAAACCCTAAACCCTAAACCCTAAACCCTAACCCCTAAACCCTAAACCCTAAACCCTAAACCTTAAAGCCTAGACAGCGTTGCCTGTCACGAAGGTCCCTCTGAAGGTGCCTGTGAAGAAAAGCTAAGCGCAAGCCCCTCGAGACCTGCGGTGAAGTCCGACATGTTCTCCCAGGGCCCCTAAAACCCTAAAACCCTAAACCCTAAACCCTATCCCCTAAACCCTAAACCTTAAACCTTAAACCCTCAACCCTAAACCCAAACCCTCAACCCTAACCCTAGCACTAGCCCTAAAGTCACTGTAGAGCCTAGCGGCAAAAAAATCTACAAGTCCTTCGGCCTCATTGGATCTTCTGCAGCCCCTTTGAGACTTCGGAACCCATGGAAATGGGAAGACCTTAGGATTTCAAGGTTTCAGGGTTTAGGGTTTAGGGTTTAGGGTTTAGGGTTATGCCGAAACCCTAAATTCATGGAAATGGGAAGCAGGAAGACATCAAGCAACTTCCCGGTGCCGGAGGCCTTGGGCGGCGGTTTCGGTGTGTGGCTTGGGTTTGGGAGGGCTTCAAGGGGCTGATAGGATTTGTTTCGTGGGGTTTTGTCAGGCTTATAGGCGTTTGCTGGGTTTATTTAGAGGGTTTATAGGGTTCAAGGGCTTGTTGGGTTCTAAAGGGTTTTCAAGGTTTATAGGGTTCAAAGGGCTAAACCCTAAACCCTAAACCCCAAACCCTAAACCCTAACCGTTTTCAAGGCCTTTGGGGCCATCAAGGCCTCGAGCGGAGCGTGTTAGGGGTTCGGGTTTAGGGCTTAGGGCTTAGGGCTGAGGGCTGAGGGCTGAGGGCTGAGGGTTTAGGGTTTAGGGTTTAGGGTTTAGGGGGGTTGCATGCAGCTCAAGGCGTGCATGTCTCAGGAGGGAGATTCTGGGTTTAGGGTTTAGGGTTTAAGGTTTAGGGTTTCTGCAGTCCCTGCGGCAGAGACGGAGCGGCACTGACTTCCTCGGTAGGCCTTGGGGACACTGTACATGTTACCTTACTAGGTTTAAGAGGTCTATATTTAGGGTTTAGGGTTTAGGGTTTAGGGATTTTCAGAGGGGTTTAAGAGCCATCCTAGCCTCATGCATGAAAACGTTACTTTTTGGGGGCTTCCGAAAATAGGGGTGCAATTTTTTTGGGGTTCCTATATGATAAGGATTCTCGTATTTTGGGGTATACTAGGGGGACGAGGTTTTGGGAAACACCCTTGTTGGCTTTGAACTCAGAACCCTAGATTCTTGCAACCCTAAACTCTAAACCCTAAACCCTAAACCTTAAACCCTAAACCCTAAACCCTAAACCCTAACCCTAAACCCGGCAGAGAGAGAGAGAGAGAGAGAAACCCTAAACCCTAAACCCTTTTCTGTGCCAGGCCGACAGCTCCGTTCGCTGCTCGGGTAAGTGCCAAGATGTGCCAAGTGGTTTCCAGCATGAAGCAGTTTCATCATGCAGCACAACGGGTTTAGGGTTTAGGGTTTAGGGTTTAGGGTTTAGGGTTTAGGGTTTAGGGTTTAGGGTTTAGGGTTTAGGGTTTAGGGTTTAGGGTTTAGGACAACAGTACACAAAGCAAGATGCTAACATTCTCTCACGGAATATCGTAATCAAGGCCTCAGGCTACGCAACACGACAAAAGATAACCCTGAACCCCAAACCCCAAACCCCAAACCCTAAACCCTAAACCCTAAACCCTAAACCCTAAACCCTAAACCCTAAACCCTAAACCCTAAACCCATCATGGCTCTGGTCCCTCTAAGCTGAGAGGTTGGGAACGGCATTCCCCGCATTCCCAATCTGCAGGATCGCCAATGAGCTGCCCTAAACCCCAAGGCTTAGGGTTTAGGGTCTAGGCCCTAAACCCTAAACCCTAAAGTCTTTGCTGAGGGCTCGCTACCAACACTTGAGAGCCCGAAGCCGTCCGAGCTCCGCGAGCGACCTGAGAGCACTCAACGTGCAGCCCAGGTAAAGCTGGGGCTGCTGGACGCTCCAAGGCAAGGTAAGGCCCACACTGGCCGTCAAGGCGGTCGAGCCTTTGAGTGTCAAAGGTAAAGACCCTAAACCCAAGACAATTTGCTGGTGCAACCTGGCCCCCCCCCCAAGCACCGTTGCTGGTGCAACCTGGCCCCCCCCCCAAGGACCGTTGCTCGTGCAACCCGCCCCCCCCCACCAGATTTGCTGGTGCAACCTGGGGCCTCCCCCTCAAGGACCGTGGCCGGGCTCAGACCGCCCTCTGAGCCTTTTTCAAACCATTTCTTGGCTTGCTTCTCCCCGAGCGTTTCGAGCCGTTTAGGCTCCCCAGACCATTTTTGAGCCTTTTTGGGCTCCTCCTGAGACCATTCCTGAGCCTTTGCTGGGCTCCTTCCGAGCCATTTCTGGGTTTTTTTTTGGCTCCACCCGGACCATTTCTGAGTTTTTTCTTTGAGCTTCTCCCAGGCTATTTTCTGAGCCTTTCTATGCTTCTCCCAGGCCAGATTTTTGAACTTTTTGGGCTCTCCATTTCTTTTGTGTTCACAACAAAGCTTCTACAAGCCCCCCAATGAGGGGGACCCCAGGATTGGCCTGGACCCACAATGAAAATGCGAATCTTTAGTACTGAAATCGCTGGTTCTGGGAGGTTCCCGGAAGCCCTAGCAGGCCCTCACAAAGGCTTGCGGTAACCTCCAGAGGCACAGGAGGCGAGAGTCGTATCGGGACGCTGGCCCGGTCGAGGGGCAGCGCTACCCCTTCGGAAACCCAAACCAATCAGCCACCCCCACGACTTTTTCACAGCCGAGTCTTGGTCAAGGGAGAGTCGTGTCGGGACGCTGGCCCGATCGAGGGGCAGCGCTACCCCTTCGGCAACCCAAACCAATCAGCCTAGTCTTGGTCAAGGGAGAGTCGTGTCGGGACGCTGCCCCGATCGAGGGGCAGCGCTAACCCCAACTGCTTTGTGTCGATTGTTTCCGTGCTGGCAAGGGATGCCAAACGCCTTCAAAGAAGTCGAAGGGCAACGGTACCCCTACGGTAACCCAAACCAATGGGCCACCCCCACGACCTCACAGCCTAGTCTTGGTCCAGGGAGAGTCGTATCGGGACGCTGGCCCGGTCGAGGGGCAGCGCTACCCCTTCGGTAACCCAAACTGTTTTGCGTCGATGGTTTCCGTGCTGGCAAACGAGGGTCGCAGACAAGGGATGCCAAACGCCCTCAAAGAAGCACGTCGGGACGCTGGCCCGGGGGCAACGGTACCCCTACGGTAACCCAAACCAGTCTGTGAGATACATGCCAGACGCCTTCCGTGAAGGCAGATGAGGGATGCCAAACGCCTTCAAACAAGCCCGTCCCGACTTTGATGATGAAGGGCTACCCCCTCCGACCTTTCACAGCCTAGGGGCAGCGTTTTCCACAACTTCACCTCTTTGCAGCCTTGCCCCCGCGAGGCTCACGGCGCAGAAACAGCGTGCGCAGGGGCACAGCATGCCCCCGCTGGAAAAGCAAAAACAAGACTTTAGGAACTAAACCCTAAAATAAATATGCAGGGTGGCTTGGGGTGGGCCTACCGCCACGCGCTGTTGCGAGCGACCCGGGCAGAGGGGCCGGTTATAAAAAATAATGTGAGGCCCCGGAGCCCAGCGAGCAACCCAGAACGTAATACAACCTAAACCCTAAACCCTAAACCCTAAACCAACAAACCCCAGGACCATTGAGTACGACCATAAGCCCTCAGCTCTGAGTGCTGATTGCTTAGGCCGACCCTAAACTACCCCAACCCTTCTCTCATTGAAGTTGAGAAGAGGCCCCCGTGCAAACGCACTATTTATGTAAGGTTTCAGAGTCAGAACTTCAAGCACAATAATTACCATACGATACACTACAGTCTTGCAGAATAGATCATGAGAACCTGATACCCTCGGTAGGCCCCTGGGGCATTGTATATTTTCCCTTATTGGGCTTAAGAGGACTCGATTTCGGATTATTTTTCAGAGGGCTTTAAGGGCCATCCTACCCTAAACCCTAAACCCTAAACCCTAAACCCTAAACCCTAAACCGCGCAGTTCCAAGGTCTTCCAGTTCAGGAACCGCTTCGGCCGGTGAGTGGGGACTTCAAGTTTCACTGAGCTTCGAGAACTTGGAGGGCCCTTTGCGGTTGGGGTTGAGGGTTTAGGGTTTAGGGTTTAGGGTTGAGGGTTTAGGGTTTAGGGGCTTGGGGGTTTAGGGGTTTAGGGGTTTAGGGGTTAAGGGGTTTAGGGGTTTAGGGGTTTAGGGTTTAGGGGTTTAGGGGTTTACGTCACAATATATTCCATTTTACTAAGTAGATGGTGGCCGATTGTGTTATATTGTTGTGCAGCATTCTTTTCTATCAAGTAGATGATGGTGTATCGTTGGGCATTGTTAGCCCGGCTCTACTTCACGTCCCAGGGCGACCGGTACAGCACGCCACGCGCGAGCCCTGAGGTGAGCTCAAGAGAGCAGGGCGTTGGCAGAGAGGAGTCGGCTGGTGGAAGCCTGCAGAATTACAGCAAAACATGTTGCACTCATGCTCAAACAGCTAGAAAGTTCGGTATGGGACGGAGGGAACGCTGACGGAGGCGTGCCCACTTAGACTCTGATGCGCCCAATGCTGAATGAAGCTTGGGCTTCGAAGCGCGTTGATTCAATAAGGGTTTAGGTTTAGGGTTTAGGGTTTAGGATTTAGGGTTTAGGGTTTAGGGTTTAGGGAAGTCATGCAGTGCTCATGCAACGATACCTCTCTGCCCCAGTCCAGGCATAGAAACTGAACAGCCTCCACCGAAGAAAAGCTTGGCGTCATGTGCTTGGACGTATCCTCGAACGCACCAACGTGTAGCAGAGTATCGCCATCCGGGGCCCGACCTCAGGACACCCAAATGGCTTAGGGTTTAGGGTTTAGGGTTTAGGTCGGGTTCCCACCTCTGAGCGCCGTGAACCATCGTGACAAAGCAGATCATTGACGGCTCGCGAACTTGTTGCAGCACTTATTCCGATCGATTCACACACGTGCTCGGGAGTTGCGAAGCAGTGTGGCCATGGGAGGGCCATGGGAGGGTAAGCCTAAACCCTAAACCCTAAGCCCTAAACGTGTGTTTTCAAGAAGTTGCGATCCGGTGGCTTGTTTTGGCTCAGGCGCTGGCTCAGGTTTTGCTAAGCAAAGAATGTACAGGCCTACCACATGGCGTCAGCTGCCTACCACATTCAGTCATGGTGCCACGATGTCAGCTCGCAGCGTTGTTCCTGCTGCCGCTAGCGCGCGCGGCCCCGCAGCAGAGCGGTTTCGGGGTGACGTATACAGATGATGCCACGAGGCTACGAGCAGACCTGCTTCGCCAATACGACTCTGTCGTGCCGCCGCGCAGTCAGAGGACCGTCAACTACAGCAAGTCCGGCACTGATGTTGCCATGGAGATTCGCCTGTTCAAGGTTCTACGGACGGCAAGGAAGTCTTGCTTGTCTGTAGTATTTTGTACTCACCCGAAACCCTAAACCCTAAACCCTAAACCCTAAACCCTAAACCCTAAACCCTAGACCCTAAACTGAAATTCGCACGCACATCCTTGTCAGGCTTCGATGCAACACTAAGGTTCAAGGGGTTGATGCGTCCCTCGGGCAGATGCGCCTCAAGGTATGGGTGCGGATGTCTTGGCATGATATGCGACTTAGCTGGGACCCAGCAGCATACGGCAACGTCACAACTGTTCACTTCCGCACCCAGCATCCCACAAACGCGGAGAATACCGAGATTTGGCTGCCTGATATACAGCTGTGCCTGTGACTGCAGTTTCGGGATGTGTTCGCCACCGGAAATAGGCATAGTCAACCGGTTTCACTCAGCGGCATGCATACTGCAAGCTCTGAACGAGCGACGTGCTGCACATACATGATAATTCCCGAAATTAGTGGTACCTTGTTTGGGTCCTTTCTTAGAAGGGGATCCTAGGATTTGGCTGTCGATTTTAGGGTCCCCTATGTTCGTACACCCTAAACCCGAAACCCTAAACCCTAAACCCCGCACATCTTGACCGACCGATGCAAGCACAGGTACAACGCAAACATCGGCAACGAGTTTTCGTTGGAGACGGGCTTGGCATCGGCAACTTCAGATGGTCTCGTGTTCTGGAGTCGTCCCGGGTTGTTGCTGGGCGTAAAGGGTCTTAGGGGTTTAGGGTTTTGTTTCAAGGGTTTTAAGGGTGTTAAGGGTTTTAAGGGCTTTAAGGGCTTATATGGGTTTTAAGGGTTTTAGTTATAGGGGTACTGCAGGAATGTTTTGCGTCGTTTTCTGCGTCATTTCCGAAGGCAATACAGTAAACCCCAAAATGTTGGAAACCTTGTTAGGGACAAATAGTGCTGGGATTCCCTATACTCTTAGGGATTTGAGGCTATTGAGTTTCCAACTTTTGGCTTCTACTACATCAGGATTCACAGGTAGTCTATCTACAAACCTCTATCGTGGGACCCCACATGGAACTACAACCCCAAACCCTAGACCCTAAAACCTAAACCCTAAACCCTAAACCCTAAACCCTAAACCCTAAACCCTAAACCCTAAACCCTACTGAAGAGGATAGATACGCTCTGCAAGTTCTCTGGCTTGGTGGCTTTCCCTTTCGACGTGCTTTCCTGCTCCATGGAATGGGGTGGGTGGTCACTGGGGCAGGCCCTTGGGAAATTTTGTGTGTGTGTATATATAGGTACAAGTTTATGCTAGTATCTATATATATATATATGTATATGATATATATATATATAACCCTAAACCCTAAACCCAATGTTTCTCCCCTTGTTGGGGTTAGGAGGGTTTGAAGGCTGGGGCGCAGCCCAGGTCGTATTCAGGTGGCTTCCAAGGCATTGCACTCAGTGGGAAAGGTTACTCCACGGCCACCACTGAGCAAACAGCTGGGTCATCCTACCAAGAGTACAGCATTGTGGGGATGGAGGTCGGGTCAAACACCGTCTTCTACGACGCCTACCCGAACGAGCCTTGGACGGTCGTGAAGTACACAGTCAAGCTGGGGCGGGCTTCGTTTTACTATTCTTTGCTGATCCTCCTACCGACGGTACTCATCACCTACCTGTCCTTTGGGGTTTTCTTCATGTCCCATGAGGCACGGCTGTGTGCAAGAAGCAAAGCACTCGCCAACAGTGAATCCACAATGCGAGGCACATGAGGACTACAACGCAGCCATGTGTTCCATCAGACATGCAAAGTGCTCCTAAACCCTAAACCCTAAACCCTAAAAACCCCTTTAATCTGAGGGATGTTGCATGGTCCCTTAATATGGTCACCTTACCCTCTTTTAAGGAGTTCATGCAGTATGGGCTCCTGGGTTAGTAGGGTATACAGGGGGGGAGAGAAAAAAAGGGCTCCCCCTTTCAAGGGCCCTTTTTTAAGGGACTATGTATCCACCCGAAGATGTAAACCCCAAACCCTAAACCCTAAACCCGAAAGGCCCCCAAAATGGCCTGGACTACTCCGTGGATCTTTATGATCATCATCTTCCTTCAGTTTTTTCTAGGGTTTGTAGGGTCTTTGAGGGCTTCTCAAGGGTTTTCAGGGCTTCATCGCAGGGATTCTGTGAGATGTACTGCCTTTTTTCTTTAGGGTTTAGGATTGAGGGTTTAGGATTTAGGGTTTAGGGTTTAGGGTTTAGGGTTTAGGGTGAGCGGACTTCTTCGCAGGTCGGCGAGCGCCTCTCCTTCGGGATCACACTACTGCTGGTTGTCGAGGCCCAGGGAGGCTGCCCTAAACCCTAAACCCTAAACCTAAACCCTAAACCCTAAACCCTTAACCCTAAACCCTAAACCCTACAAGGGTAAGTTAAAGCTACGTTCGAAGTGGGGCTCCAGGTAAACCCCTAAAAAATGCTGTTTGAAATACAAGATGCACAATTCCTGTCTTGCCCTTCTATGAGAAGGAAGATAATTTCGGTTCTTCGTGGGGGGGGGGGGGGATTCTTAAGCAAATACCTTAAACCCTAAGCCCTAAGCCTTAAGCCCTAAGTCCTAAGCCCTAAACCCTAAATCCTAAACCCTAAACCCTAAACCCTAAACCAAGCAGAAAAGGCTTTCTATTTTGTATAGTTGGTGTTCCTAGGATGGGGGGGAGCATTGGGTCAGGGTTTCCTTGTGTTTCGCCATTCATGTCTTCGGTTTGGGGTTAGGGTCTAGGGTTTAGGGTTTAGGGTGGATGATGATGGTTCCTTGAAGACAGGTTTGTTCTTCCGAAACCCAGAATTGTGGCGAGCGAAGACCGATTTGCAAAACTTGTGGGTTTTGGGTTTTGGTAGAGCTTAGGGTTTAGGGTTTAGGGCTTATGCCCGAATCAGGCATCCAGGATTCAGATAACAAGGAGGTACAAGGCAAAAAACACAGCGTGAATCGGTATGCAAACTGAGCATTCTTGGACGTGCATACTTAGCAGCTACCTCGTGTCAGTTATGTTCGTTCCTTCCAAATCTTACTCTCAGTAGTAGTCTCACGCTGCCGGCTTGTTAAACTTTCGGGCCCTACCCAACCCAACCCAAGGTAACCGAACGTGCTCTTCAGACAAAGGGAAGAGAAATACTCTTCCCCCCCTTCCCCCTCCTAAAAGCGCCCGAATGAGAGGCTGTCCCCCCACCTCCCTCCACCCCCCCCC